>LPNX010518205.1:1143725-1162946 GCA_001517045.1 Pseudotsuga menziesii
AAGCGAAAAATAGGACTTTCCATTGGGTCATTCATTATTTAGCTTCCGCAACGACGGCTGCATAGAGAACTACATCCCCGATTCACTGTTCAAATGACTTTCAACAGCGATAAATGAAAACATTTATAAATCAAAACTTAAAGTTCCAAAGTCAAAAGTATTAGCTAGAAAAAGGCATTTTTAGATCATTCAACTTCTGAAATGAAAGAAAACAATTGACCTCAATTCAAAACTCAAAAGATCCAAATTTGTAGCAGAGGAAAGACAGAAATCAGGAATCTAAAACAAATCTAGGCAAGATAAAATCAAAAAGAGGGTCCAATTTTTTTTTTAAATTTGGGAAAATAGTTGCAGCTGCAACAATTGGCGACTACCTAGTGAACCCAGATCTCTGGAAATTTTTTTCCTTAAATAACAGACTATTTGACAATAAAACCAACATGTTGAATTCTTCTAGATGTTTGGATTTTCAAAATGGCAAATGTATGTACTTTTATCATTGATAATAGTCCAATTTAGAAAAATGGAAACCAAGATTTCAAAGTCAAGATAACTCTTTTGAGGCTAGGAATATGAGTTTCATTTTTTACCTCTGTCTTTGGGTAGCTTCCAGCTTGGACACCACAGGATTGTAACATATGGTAAACATAAATATTCATTTGTTCCTCATTCCCATGCCATTTTGTACTTTTTGTGCTTTTGGACTTTTGTCCTTTCTTTTGAGTCCTTCTGCATGCCTTTCTTTCTGAATTTTATATTAAGGCTCTTCTATCCATAGTGTCCTTTTGTGTGAGAGATGTATTTAATTTTCAGCTCACGGACGGAGAAGAACTTTGGCAATTTTGTACTCATATGGTTTAGTACTTTGTTTTGATACATATTGCTTTCTTAGGAGAGTTTTTGACTCTTATTTGCCTTTTGGCTTTCAATTCTTGGCATGGGATTATTTATAAATAATATACTGTTTACCTTGCTTCCTTTCCATGGGTCTCTTGCTGTCGCCCCCTAAGACATTTTTTAAATGTGAGATGGATGAAGCCTCGAAATAGTATTCCAGACCTTTTGATCCTGAGTTATTTTACAAGGATTAAGTAGGACTTCAATGTGTTCATAGCCATTTAGGAAAACTGTCGAATTAGAAGAAGTTCTTTCAGATTAAATAAATAGTACACAGTCTTATAACCAAGGATTTTAGTTAATCTAGAATTGTGATACTCTCCATGCAACCAAAATTTTGCTTCTTTTATTGAAATCAATCAAAATCTAAGTAAAAACAAACAGAAATAAATAAATAAAAAACAACCAAATCAGTTTATTTATGTACAAGATAAAACAAAAAAATCAGTAAAAATAAGGTTTGAGAACTAAACCGTTAACTGGTAAGTTCTCTTCTCACCCCTGTAAATCTTGCAAATTGTAGGTCGAAGGGCCAAGCTTTGCCTCAATCTAAAAAGGGCCTACCCATAACTGTTGAAACTTCGTGTGCTTCCCCTTTTCATCATGCGGGTGATCCCACTTAAGAACCAGATCTGCCACTTCAAATTCCTTTTTTCCAGCTTTATGCTTATCAAACCACCGTTTTACTACTTCCTGTTGATGCTTAAAATGTTCTTTGGCTTTGGTTCTAGACTCTTCTGCCTTCAAAAGATTATAGATTCTAATCTGTAGGATTTCGTTATCTGTACCTCTAGACTCCTGAGCTATTATGGAAGAGGGTAGCATAATGTTGGGAGGCAGAATAACGTCTTTTCCATAAACAAGGGTATATGATGACACACCTAAGGAATTCTTGGGTGTGACTCTATTAGCCCAAAGAGCGTTCGGTAATGCTAAATGCCAACTTCTCTGGTTTTCTATCACAGTTTTCTTTAATATCTTAATCAGATTCTTGTTTGTAGATTCTGCCAAACCATTTCCTTGTAGGTAATAGTTTGCAAAATAATGCAACTTGATTCCTCTTTCATGAGCAAATGCAGTTAATCTAATAGAAGAAAAATAAGTAGCATTATCAAAAACCAGGAAAATTGGAACCCCAAACCTGGTCATAATATGATCTTGATAGAAATCCATAACCGCATCTTCATTCACTTTATGTAACGGAATGGCCTCGACCCATCTAGTGAAGTAGTCAGTTGCCGTCAAAATGTATTTGTGTTGCAAGGAAGAATTTGGTTTTATCTCTCCAATGATACCAATCCCCCGTTGCTCAAATGGTTCTGTTATCATCACAGGCTTCAATGGTCTAGGTTTCACCCGGGGAGCAACACTTTCCCAAATTCACATATTTGGGTTCAACTTCAGTTCCTAAATTTATCAGTTCGAATTGTAAAGATGAGCTATGGGTCTTGACATTTGCTGGCCTTTTGAATTTATTGTCTAGATCAAATATTCGCTCTAAGGTCCTAACCCCTTTAGGAATAAAGTTGTCGAATTTTAACTAAGCTTGATGTTCTTCATCATTGATAATTGCCCCTTTGAAAGTCTCATCATTCGTCAAACATTCCAGAATTTGTTGATCATCATCAAAAACTTGTAAATTGGTGATCATGTCTAGAACCGAAGGCCTAAAAAGTAATTCAATAGAACATCTATTATTAGAGGGTACAAGCCTTGCAACTGAGGTAGCTAACAAGTCAGCTGCTGCATTCTTTAGTCTAGGAATGGATACAATATTAAATGCATAAAAAATTTTAAGCAAATCCCATGCTTCAATCTAATAAGCTTTTAAATGAGGTGAAATGCAATGTATCTAATTTTGAATTTGCTTTACAATTATTTCAGAATCCCCATACACTTTCAGATTTTCTACTTTTAATTCAATTGCTTTTCTTAGTCCCTGAACTAATGCTTCATATTCGGTTGTATTAATGGTACATTCAAACTCTAATCTACATGAAAGGAAATGTTTATTTTTCTTTGGATCAATCAGGACACAACCGGCTCCTGACCCTTCCAATGTCTTAGATCCATAAAAAAAAGTGTCCAAAAACCATCTACTTCTACTTTACTTGAATAAAAAACTACATCTGAAACTAAGTCTACTATTTTACAATCAATCTCATCAGCCTGTGAAAATCGAAAGAGATTGGGCTGGGTGTCTGATGTACTGCTGGCTTCTTCTGCTTAGTAGTTTCTCGGTTCTAATTCAATGAAGTAATTCCCCAATACAGAATTCACTGGTTCATTCTTACCCTCCAACTGAGTAACATTGTGCTTCATGTGGGGCTCTCTTAATACTTTAATTTGATTGGGACTTCCCTTATAAGGCAACCACAGCTGTGACCAATCTGATGCAAAATATCCATTTTAGCTTTGCTGAACAATCCTGACTCAAAACAAGTCCATAAGCCTCAGGTATGTCTGCTACTACAATATCGATCAACTGACATACTTTTTCATTTGAAGATAATCAAATCAAAACATCCTCCATTTCCTCAATTACCTTCACAGCTATTCTGTCTAACTGAATAACCTGCCAGGTAGATGGTTTAGGTTGTCCATTTATCTTCTTGCAGACTGAAAGTGGCATAACATTGATAGATGCCCCTGAGTCTACTAAACAGTTGTGCACGTTATGGTTGAAAATTTCAAAAGTGAGGAGAAATGGTCGGGTTTTGTATTTATACTTACCTCCTACACTTTCTTCACCAATTTCTTGTTCTTCAGGTTGGTTGTCAGTGGGAAGCTCTTCCTCTGGTATCTCAAGTGCTTTTAATAATTTTTCTTTCTGCTGAGGCACATTACACATTTCAAAAAGTGAGATATTTGCCTTAGCCCTTTTAATATCTTCCACAATATTATACTTCATTTTATGTTCTTCTAGATTCTTTTTTACATTAACAATCTTCTATTCAATGGGCTTAATACATTAGAGGAAATTTCAACTCAAAATGGGCCTCCTAAAATGAACTAATAAAATAATAGTTAAAATAATAAAATAATATTTATTAATTTTGGAGGAAGAAAAGAAAAAAAATATTTTTTGTTTGTATTTTTGACATATCTCCCGTGTTTTTACTCAAATTTTTATTGGGAGAGCTCGTTGGATGTGGAATTAAATTCCGCATCCAACGAGCATCCACTTGTCATACTTTTAATGGACCCCACTACCCCAAAAACAAGAAATACCTGAAAAAATGGAATGATGATGTCATCATTTCATTTTTTAGGTATTTCTTGTTTTTGGGGTAGCGGGATCCGTCAAAAGTATGCCGAGTGGGTACTCGTTGGATGCGAAATTTAATTCTGCATCCAACGAGCTCTCTTGATAAAAATTTGAGTAAAAACAAAGGGAGATATGTCAAAAATACAAACAAAAAAAGTAGTTTTTTTTATGATACCTATCCCCAAATTTATATTAAAAAAGTGTTTAAGACCTATACGGTATTTCAAATTTAAAGAAATTTCATTGGCTAACCCATGATGAGATGGAATATGAATAAAAGTTAAAAGGCCCATTTTGAGTTAAAATTTCCTCTAATGGGCATGTTGATTTGCTTTGGATTTTGACTCGTAATGGTGAATTCAGGAATTTTATCAGCTGTGGTGCTTTTCTGAATTTTCTTTACATTCTCTTGAAGTCTCTTAATTTTCAGGAGTACTGACCTGTCTTCTTTTACCAAAACCTTACTTCTTGTTGTCACGTTTGTTTCTGATATCTCCTCCTATTTCAGATAACCTTCTTCTTCGGTATCAAACATCGAGACACAGTCCCATAAAACCAGAGCATCCTCTTCTTGTTTTTCTGTGGATTTATTACCCTTTTCTTCTTCATCAACTTTTGTTAGTTTGGATTCCAACAGTTGATTCATTACTAATGTCATTGAATTTATCCATTGGGGCAATTTTTTTCAGAATGAGGCTGCTGATGAAAGGTGCAAAAATTATCCATACCTACCTCCGTTAAATTCATTGATGCAGGACTGTGTGGAGGAGGTTTAGATTGATTGTTGTCTTCTCTCCTTTTATAGTAAGGCTTATAAGATTTCTGAGCTTCCTTTTCTTTTTCCAAATCTATTATTCTGTTGGATAGCTTCTGCATCATCTTCACCATCCCTTCAAAGTCATGTGACTGCTCCTCCTTAGGCTTAGTCAGTAATAAGGCTTTCTTACCAAAAGTTTTTTCTTCCGACTGGTCAGGATAATCTTCTATGCTCTCTTTTTCAGCTTCTACTCTCTCAGCCTCTTCATAAGTTTCTGATAACGCAGGTTTGACTGTCATCTTGGCAAACATGGCCAAGTCAGGCCCTAGAGTTGAAGTATAGTATTCAATCAGAACATTATCAGAGGGCTTATCAGTTGCAAATTTTTTTTTAAGATAAGCAACAAACCTTTGAGTGAAACTATGCACTTTTTCTTTTCTTTCTTTCTTTAAAGCGCATAACCCATTCATTAGAACTGCATGAGTTTTCTGGGCTGCATATTTACTTTTGAATATTATTTCAAATGTGTCCCAGTCTGTGATTGAGTTTGCAGGCAGAACAAAATACCATGAGGCTGCTGCTCCTTTCAGGGTATGTGGAAACAATATGCAGACTACATCTTCATGTGCTCCTTAGTCCTTCTATAGCCAAGTAAAAGCTTTGCAAATCATCATCTACTAAAATCTTTTCACTTGGGTCAAACTTAGGCAACATTTTCTCAAAAGCTTGAGGTAATTCATGCAGAGCAGGTGCCAGGTTTAAAGGTGATCTAGCCCTCCAAGCAGGTGGTGGATTTGGTGGGTTGGGTGGCTGATTTGCGTTTACATTAGCCATGATTCTGGGTGGAGAATGAGGCGGTGAGTGAACAGGTGTATGAACTGGTGAACAGTAAGGTGTATCTGGGTCCAACTGATCCAGAGGTTGAACAACTTCCTGTAAAGCTGTTTCTACCAGTTCTTCAAAATCTCCAACCAACATTGCGTCTTCCAATATAGGACGATCTTTCTTCTTATATTCTCTTCTGGGTAAGGCAGGGATAATCGGTAATCCTCCAATCTTCTTTGCATAAGCCCTAGTAATCCTTCTCAAATCGTCAACTACTTCGTTATCGACAAGAAACAAAAAATCTTTACCGTTCTCTTCAAGAATTGGATTGGGAAACAAACTGCTTTCAGAACTGTCACCGGTGGAATAATCTCGAGAAAATGGGTTTCCTCGGCCAGCCATGCACTGGCGGCCCTCCTTCTAGCGCCAAAAACTGTTGAGGCCTAGAAAATCGTGGGTAACAACAGCTAAGGATTCTCCCCAGTAAACGTTCCCAACTATCCCGTTACTGTTTGGTATGGGGAATTCGTCCAATTTACAGTCCGGCTACCGTAGGTCAAGTAACAAAATACAAGGTTTTACCAGTTACAGCCCACTCCATCGTGTATATTTTTAGTTTTTTGAATTTAAGTATGATATGCAAGTGCCTATCTAAGAATGCAGATTGATAGAGAATATGAGGAGCGGTCACAATTTGATGCGCAGGTTCTTACCTCTCGTCGTAACTCTCTCGCATCTAAATCACATACAGCAAGAAACTAAAACTAACTATCTAACCTATCCCTAGGGAGCAAGATTATCATTTATAAATGAGTAATGTATTTCTGCGCATGCATTAAGAAAAATCATAGATAGCTGTTACTTATTTCAAAACACATGAACATTAATAGATAAATGAACAACAAGATAGCTTATTGTTTATGAAAAACCTTCATTACTCATAGTGGAAATTTCATAGAATAAACTAGAGCGCATTCATAACAAGAAATAGGTTCAAAGAGTTAGAACAATCTCACAGTTAATGGACACAAAGCTGAAAACGAAATAGTTCACATTCAACAAATCCATAGCACAACATTTGAAAAGTTCCACCAAACTTTCTCCAATAGGAAACTTGTAATTCTTATTGCAAAAGGAAATAGTTCTTCTTACAACATGTTCTCACAAATCTCATTGGAAAAAAGTCTTTTATTCCCTCTAACTCTCCTATATTTATACAAAACAGCAAAACCTTTGGGTTGCCCCCCTCGGGTGACCTTTGGGCTCCCCCCAATCGTTTAATCTCATGATTTTTTTTTCTTGTGAGTGCTCATGATTCATACAATACGTTATATTTTAGATTAAGATTTAAGAGCACTTTGTAAAGAGGGACCGGCTTGGTAACTGATGAACCTTTTCCAAGCCTAGGCCTCTGCTGCTATCGATTTTGCTCAATAACCCATTGATCTTTTTTGAGATCCTATTGATCTCAGACCTTCACTATCTTCTTTTGTGAGCAACATATCTGCTTCTTACTTTTCTTTTCTTCAACCAACTCCCTTCTGCTTTGTCCTTTAGATACGTCTTCTTTGCAATAGCAATCATCAAACTGGATTTGAAAAAATCTTCTAAGTCCATCGGCGGGAAAAAAACTAAGCATCGGGCAAATAATCCACTATGGAGCCGCAACAGCGAAAGACAATCAGACTACAGCTCCCACAATCCAATGAAAACTTCGGCGATCGGAAACACTAAAAACTGCAACATCGGATATCGGAACCACTACAGCATTGGACGATTAGTTCACTAAGGAGCCACAACGACGGGTGACGGACAAACTATGGGCTCCGTGACCAACTGAAAACATCGACAATCGGAGGCTCGAAGGACTAACCAGCATTGCATCGACAGATGAACCAACTAACCGTCGGAGAGATAGTGTACTACACAGCCGCAACGGTGGGAGACAATCAGACTATGGCTTCCGCAATCCAATGAAAACTTCAGTGATCGAAAACTTTAATGACTACGGATCGGTGAGTTTAAAACTAAGCATCTCCATAGTGTCGGTGAGATAAACAACAAGACCTCTGAAACAGCGGCGTCGCTCGAGACTAGAATTCCAACACTTAGCCAAAACATTCCAATAGCGAAAACAAAATATCATCGCAAAGCAAAAAGTTTGAACCAATAAAGCCACGTAATCAACGAAAGAAAAATCTATCCATTAGCCCGTTCTCTATCTGTCCTCCGAAACAGAAGTGATATAGAAGGGTAATGCTCCGACCGTGATAAAATAAAAAGCCGACAATCCAAATAAACAAATGAAATAAAAGTGCATTGGCAAAAAACAAGACTTTACATCGTGTCATTCATTATTTAGCTTCCGCAACGGCGGCTGCGTAGAGAACTACGGCCCCGATTCACTGTTCAAATGAATTTTGACAGCGATAAATGAAAACGTTTATAAATCAAAACTTAAAGTTCCAAACTCAAAAGTATTAGCTAGACAAAGGCATTTTTAGATCATTCAACTTCTGAAATGAAAGAAAACAGTTGACCTCAATTCAAAACTCAAAAGATCCAAATTTGTAGCAGAGGAAAGACAGAAATCAAGAATCCAAAACAAATCCAGGCAAGATAAAATCAAAAGGAAGGTCCAAAATTTTTTAAAAATTTGGGAAAATAGTTGCAGCGGCAACAGGTTGATATATTTGAGCAGGGAGATGTTTTAGTTGGCTCTCCTAGGGTGTTGAATGGGCATAGGGGGGTGCAGCCACTTCTTTATACCATTGTACCCCCATCCCAGAGAGCTTGGTGGGATCAGTTTGACAACACAGACACCCTAGGAGGCAGTTTTGGCAGGATCACATTTCCCGAGGTAGATTAAAAAATGATTAAATGGCTATTGAAGAAATCGATTTGGGCTACCGAGGCAAGGAAATGACATGGGATGAGTCATGATGATGAGATTGATGTCCTCCACACTTTCTCCAGCAGTTGCAGCTCCTGATTGGGCCCACACCTATATTTGGGCATTTTTTATTATTTTTTGGAGCTCTTTTTGGAGGCTCACGATTTTCTCAAGGAGGCACAAAAGTCAAAGAATTAAATTGTTATATTATTTATTGTGCCATGGAGACACCCAAAGGAAGTTAGTCAAACACTCCTTGGACCCACCATGTGCTTTCATTTATTTCTTGTTGAGTGGGTTACCTTTTTTGGGTGGGTTAGTCCACTTTGATAAATTATGGTTATATTGATCCATGTATTGTATCTTGAGCTCATCTCAACCATTGATTAGAACATTTCATCTTTTAATCTTAGCCACTCGTTTTGAAAGTGGTTAGGATTTGGTTATGCTTGAGGTTCTCTCATTTCCATTTAAAGGAGAGAGCTTCTCATTTGTAATGGGTCTTTGGCTCTTGGATCTGAATAATAGAAAGATTTTTTGTGGAAATTTTATGGATCTGCTTTGCATATGATGTGCTCAAACGGTGATTAGCTCTTCAGCTTCCTAGCATTGTGGAAATTCTCGTGAGATCTATATTTTCGTGGCTATCATTTTTTTGTCTACAGGAGGGCGTTTTGGCTAGAGCGTTTTTGTAGGGGGGCCTCAACTTGCTCGGTTCTCTTCGTCTTGGATCAGGGGGTTTTCATTAGTTTCATTGTGATCTATGATTACTTCATTTTAATGTCTTGTAGCATTCAATTTCTTTATTTTCTATTAGCAAATCTGATATGGTTGATGTTTACTCATGCAGGGTAGGGAGCGCATTGGTGGCTTGGAGTTTGCATATGCCATAGAAATCATGGGGATCTTCCAGAATTGATTAGGATAGCAAAGATCGTCACTGTTACAGAATTCTACAAGCTTTTCTAGGTAAGTCTCTTTTTTTTTCATATCTTATCCCCTTGTACCTTACTTTTCTTCAAACTTTTTTTGAAAACTCCTAAAGCATTAAAAACCCTAAAAATCAATAAACTTCGGAATAGTCCGATCTTTTGCCAAACCATTTCTGGGTTTCATAGATCAGGCCTCCCCTTCATCAAATCAACTAAAACGCTCGTCAAATTCCTCACAGTTTGACCTAGATCTGATTTTTAAGCATAAAACTGCATAACCCCCCACTGAAAAATTGACCTGCTAGGATTTTGAGTTTTTTTGAATTTTAACTTCACAGAAGGATAGATCGGGTCCCACACAGCCTAAATCAACCCCAACACTATCTAATTGCTTGACCATTTGACCTGGATTTAAAAAATTGACCGAAACTTCCCTAACGCCCTCACTGAAAATTAGACTTTTCTGGAAGTGAGTTTTTTTTCTGAAATCTGAGACAATAGATAGATAGATCGGGTCCCAAGAATTCTATAACACCCCCAATGCTGAGCTAGTTCTCTCTGGTTTGCCCTAGATCTGAAAAATTGGTTTTCAGCCTCCTAGCCCCCCTCATCAAATTTTGACTTTTCTAGATCTGATTTTTCTGCTGATTTTCTGATTTGGTCTTGTAAATCAAGTCACCCTGACCTCCTTTCTCCTTAAACACTGAGCCATTAGCCTCCAGATAACCCTAGAACTGCAGATATGTCCTCCTAAGCCTTAGCCCTATCCATCCATTGAGCTAGGTTTCCTGTACCTTAGCTCTTCTGGACCAACTACTTTCTGGCTTCGTAGATCAAGGTGTCTCCCAGGTGGGTTCTCTGAAACATTGGTTTACTGATAACTCCATTTCCCAATGCACACAAGGAATTGATCTCCTAGCTAGCGCTAGCCACATCTTGACCTCATTCTTACTCCTTTCGCCAACACTCATTGATAACTCAAGTCACCTATCTTTCACTGAGTCTATTTCCGTGGTATTAGATAGTCCCAACTCTATTCTTGCTCATCTTGTCACAGTTATGTTTCCCAAGACAATGATCATCTTCACCAGTTGCTAGTACCTAAACCCTAGAGCTAGGGTTTCCATTCACCTTGCACCTTAAGTACCCTAAAGCCCCATCTGATCTTCTTTTGGTGTCTAGGTCCGATCTCTCCTATCAGGAGCAGATCTGGATCTCGCCCATTATTGTCTTGGACTAGGATAACATAAAGTGAAGGCTGCCTTGATTGACGTGACAACCATCCATTTGGGAGTCTAGGCAATCGTGGTTCCACCCCTTAGTTGCTTGCCCCTTTACCATCCATCCTGGATCCACCTCACATAGGAAACTACAAGGCAGGTGATAACATGCTACAAGCATTAGAAAATGCAAATTTTGTACTTCAATAAGGTTAAAATTTGCTTACTGATTTTTTCCCCTATTTACCGATTTTTCCCGATTTTTTTTTTACTTTTCCCGATTTTTCGCGATGTCCGATTTTTTGAAAAAATTGCGATTTTTTCGGGCCAAAAAATCAGCAGGCAGAAAAAATCGTGATCTTTTGGGACGTTGCCGAAAAATCGATGATTTTTTCCTCTATGGTTTGTATCATGTAGGGTGGAAGGAATGGAATAGGGACAAGGTCAACATGGGGGAAACAAAGTGTTAGGTAATGGTCGAAGTAACACTATGGGGACCTGCCTGAAACAAGATGTATAGAACCCACAAACTAAAACAAAATGTGATGCTAGGCTAGTGTCCTCCTCATCATACTTATCAAATAATCACAAGATATAGGATTCATCTAAATGCAAGTTAATCCATCTATATCATGTATAACCATCCATATAATAACCTTAGGACACATTGTAAGGTACAAATTGCAATATGTAGGATACATCATAGGCACTAATTGTGGAGCTCTGTAAGTCAAGATCCAATCCTCTATCCAATAGTGGAGAAATCCACTGTATGCAACATTCCAAAATATATGGCAAGGGACCCCAGAATCAATAGGTAAATAAACCATATGATCTAATATGAAATTCTTTCCACTCAACTAATCAACCAAAATCTCAACAATAGAATCTCATCCATCTACCCAGTATGCTTTGCCTTTGAGACTCAATGTATTGGCCAAGCTAAAAATATGGTCTTCTTTGACAAAAATGAGAGGTAATCCCCCCACTACATAATATGTGCAGTTGAAAGGGTAGGTACTCCTTGAATTAAGAGCTATTGCCTATTTTCTCTAAACAAGCATTATTGTGGGCTGTGGCAACTCCATTGGGAAGATACTCAACTTCTTTCTCGATAAGTATATCTTCAAAGGCTCTTACATGGAAGATGGGTTTGAGCTGAAATAACATTATTACCTTGAAAATTAGGAATCCACTTGTATCTAGTAAAGCATGAAGGGCTTGTTGAAAAGATGTGATGTCCAAGGCTTTGTACAAATTCTCTTTCCATGAACCCATGATCCTTACTGCATCTTGATGCCTTGTATTATCAAGAAACAAGTACTTTATGTCTTCAACAATTTCAAATCTTTTTGTATTGAATCTTGTGATAACCTGGGATGATTTGTTCCCTCGCCTTATTCTATAAACTCTTTCTGGTTCGACTTGTGATGAAACCAATCTTATTGAGGAACTCCTTAAACTTTTTTCTAATGGAGTTGTCAGATGAGATATTTCATCAACATGCCTGGCGTATAGTCATCAAATTCCAAGAAAGGGACTTTGATTCCTTAGCAATGACACCAATTTGTTACGTTCTAGACTTGCACTTGCATAATACTCTAGTTCAACAATAAATATGCAAAACTATGGAAACTTAAATTTCTACCCATTGTCACCTGTTTGGCCTGTGATGAAACCAATCTTATAAAGGAACTCCATGTATGGTATTTCCTCTTTGAACTTTCTTCCATTGGATTTGGCAGATCATATATCTCATCAACATGCCTGGATTATACTCATCAAATATTGAGCAAGGGACTTGGCTTTTCCTCGGAAACGATGCCAATTTGTTAACATCTAGACTTGCACTTGCAAAATACTCAAGTCAAATAATAAAAATGAAAACCTAGGGAAACTTAGAAGTTCCACTCATTGTCACCTCAATGGGAAATTATCTCACTTTAGGCCAGATTTCATCCGACAAAGGGGGATTCCCAAAGAAAATTGCTAAGTCTATCTTTAAAACCCTTGAAACCCTTAAAACAATTCCATACTTAGCAATACACATGTTTATGATATGTGATAGATGTATGGTGGTGATTTGAAGTAGGTTATTGCCTTATCCCTAGGCTATGGTGTCCAAACATATTCATGGGATAGCAACTTGATTTTGAAGGGTATTAAACCAAACAACATGCCTTAAAGAACAATGGCTACTGGTATATACCATATCTGAAAATTGCATTTACGGCCAATTATAGATTCTCAAAATGACACACCAACAAAACCATCAATCTTCCCAAGTGAGCCTAAGGTATCATATAAGACATATGTCATGTCCTCAATTTCGGCCTAAGGAAAGTTGGCCAAGGTCATTGTTATCACGAATCTTGTAGTTGCCTCGTGAGATGATCCTATTCAGGACGATAGAGGAAATGAAACTAAAGTCGTGACCTACGATATCCATGACTTTCGAAAGAACTCGGATGTCACACCAGTCAGGGATATCGTCACTTCAGACCCAATGAAAACACAAAGCCGAGGGGGTGTCCCTATGACCAAGAAGCCCTAAAACAAGGAAAATGAATAGATGACAAAGGGAAAATTGATGGAATATCTTAGTGAAATGGTTAATTAGAGTTTAGTTCATACCAACAGATTCCAAGTATCCAGGTGAAAAGCCTCAATTTTACCCTAGGGTTTAATGCAGAAAATTGGGATCTAGGGAAAAACGGTGAAATTTAATGAAATTGGACACTCAAAATGATTGTTGGATGTAGGATTAGGAAAATTAAAACAAAACCAACAATACTTAGTTTAGGGTTTTTGAAATACCCACTCCTCCCAAGGAGGGTGTTTTTCCCTAAGTAGCAGGCCAATGCTTAGGATGGGAAAATGGAGTCCAATTGTGATGAAAATTGAAACTTAGGAATTTTATGTTTATTCCAAAGTGGGTTTTAATTTTTATAGCTCACCGCAAACCATAACTTGCAGATCTAAGAAACAAGGGTTTTATAATTATGGAAGTGATGGGCAATGCATGCGGAAAATAAAATGAGAAATTACCTGCAAGACATACCTGGATCTTGTAAACGACTTCAGAAATGATGAAAAATGCCACTTTCCCATTTAAATGAGCCTTTTTCGGAGAAGATCCCGATGTAGTTGAGCCACAGCCAGTCACCCTAGCACCTGCTTCAACCTGCCAAATAAGTGAAAACCAAATGATAAGGAAAACAAATGAGATCTACAAAATAAAGAAAATATAGGAAGTAAGAAATCATTAACATAGAAGTACTCCCTAATTTGGACACCCTAGTGTCGGAACAATGGTCAATTCCCCCTCAAAAATGCCTTCTCTCTCTCTCAAGCGTGCCTCCTTCAACCTGCAGATGAAATAGGCAAAGGAAAAAATACAAGATGGATCCCGAACAAAAACTCAGTGTAGAAGAGTAGCAATGCCAGTCATCGAATCATCAAACCATTTACAAGATACACAAAAGAGTAATCCCTGGAAAAAATCTCTTTATTCAAATTCTGGTCCCAAAGCTCATAAATTACAATGGGGGGGTCGCCTCTCTTAAATAGTTTGAGAGAGACATAAACCATAAATCACTTTTACAACCAATGGTCGAGATTAAAACATCATCAACGGTGGAGATCAACAATACATAGATCACTACATGGATCAAGTGACTAAGTCAAAGAGGGGGCACACTTTACTCAAGGACAGGTCCACTAGGGGCTTAATTCACAAGATGTGACATGATGTGACATAAGATGTGACAAGATGTGACAATATGTGACATGATAATACATAGTAGGGGCTCCACTAGGGGCTTAATTCACCCTAGGCGCTTTTACAACTTCAAATCATATGATATAACAATACAATGCATCATTAGCCAAGCAGAGGGCACCCTTTGGGGGCCTTTCCTCACTGGTTGAGCCAAGATAAAATAATCCAGACAGCTGCTGACTGAAAACTACTAGTGGATTGTCCGGTATGCTGAGACACATGATCTGCCAAAATTCCAAGACATTTCCTTAACCCAGGAGGCCAAATCAATTTTTTCAGTGATTTCTCTAGTTCATTTTTGCTGGTACAATCTATGGAAAATGATAAATCCACCATAACTCTATACAGGGTGCAAATTGGGGAAAACTGACTACTCTAGATGATCTGGAGACATAGAATAATGGTACAAATGACTACTCATACGCCCTAAAACACTGTTCTGCTCTAGGAGAACCTAACAGATTGCCATCGGAATAAAATTTGATCATTTGTCCAATAATTAAGTGATAATAATCACTTATCAGGAGAACCGGGGCAAAAATCTCAAAATGAAAACCATAGTATTGGTCTTGGGCATGTCTGAAACAAATACAGATCATGTTACTTTTTTGAGTCACTGCCTTGGAAACCATGATTGACTTAGTCAACTGAGTTGACCAGGTCAAAGTACCCAAAATCAAGGTGAGATACTCTATTAATATGATCCTGTAAACATACAAGGTAAGAAATGCTCCAATAATGTATATCAAAACCATGCTTGAATCAGTTATTCATAATCATGGTGACAAATAATAATAATAATAATAATATGTACTTGTGCTTCTGAAGAGTCTTGGAACTTTTTTGGAAATCTGCTTATCCATGCCATACTTACAAAGGGTAAACAATGTGCTACTATTGGGTGAGGATGGACAACAAGGATGAGGTAAATGGAAATGACTTTTGATTGACTTTGACTTTGTGATTTATTCGAATGATGACAAGTACACACAACCAAAGTAACATATGCATGATAGATTGAACAATAGGGAATGGTGGTGTGTCACAGGTGGATGAGATGATTTGAAAAGTGTCCATTCAACCTTAACAATCATGTCTACGACTCACATCCAAGCTGAATATCCAGCTTTGTGAGTATTTTTTCTAGAACCCTTGCGTTGAGTACACAAGAAACTGCAGTGAAGAGATCCTAGGGAACACTTAGAATTAATTGTCCCTTACTGCATCTCACATCAAAACCCGCAGGATCCATGAGGAATTAATCATTACATTTCAATCAGATGGCCAACAGTGTTTAGATTTAGCATTTGTTTATCCACTGCTTTGTTTGGTCCTTTAACAATTTCACTTTATAGCATTTTTTATTTGTGTCTAAAGACACAGTTTGCAATTTCATTTGCAGGCTTGCATTTCATAACATATAACATATAGCTCATAATGCATGTAAATATGCTAGACATATTGCTTCAAGTTTTAGTTGACAACTTCTCGGAAAACTAGGGGGAATACCACAGTCAAGACCAAACATCGGGGGCAACCGACCAGAGAGGTCAAGGATTCAAAACCCAACTCGACTAAGCTCAGAAAACAACACCAGCGGGTTCTCCTAGCCCAGAAGGATCAAGGCTTCGACAAATTTTGTCACACAACACAGAGCCGAGACACAAAACAACATGGAACCCATCATGCATAGAGGTCAAAATGTGGAAAAGATCTTCAATCTCACAAGTCTCAGAAAATCGAAGTCACGGGATAAGTTTATAATGGATGAAACTAGATGGATGGGGGCAAGTGATAAATGGAACCAACCTAGTACTAAGGTTTACTATTTGTACAAGCATGGCATGAGCAACAACCTTCACATCAAGTCCTTTGATTAGTCATAACACAGGTTAAAGAAACAATAGACATAAGCATAGGTCACCATAATCATCCTAACCTGATAAGCATAAGTGTCTGACATACATCATAGAGCAAAATCAAACCAAGGACGTGTATACCTAATCTCACCCTTATACCTGTCTCCAACTGATAAGCCCCTCTATAACTGTGTGTACCAACTCTGATATGTTGCTTTGCTACAATAAACTAGATCATCACCAAAAGCATCTCAATGGACTCCTGAATCTCAGTCTTGGCAAGGAAAATCTGATGAACAAGGCTCTGGAAAGTATGAAACTGTAAAGATCCACGCTAATACCCCAGGTGAAAAATAGCCCAGAATAGAAAAAGAGACAAGTATGTATGTTGCATCATGGTAGCCCAGCTACAGAATGTATATGTGATAACATTCACCTAGGAAGAATTCATGAAAAATTAAAATGGTGGCTAAAATAACTAAATTGCCTAAGTAAAATTATCTTGAGGTTCTCAAAAATACTGATCATGGGATAATTTGGCCACATGAGACCCCTAATTCAATTTTTCAAGAAAAAATAGCCAATGGGGGGTAAATTGAAGAATTTTTTCTCACTTAATGAAGTCAAAGAGGTAATTATGAAAGTAACTGGGCATTCAATGAGTAAATGGGGTCAAAGGGTACTGTTATCACATATATAGTAGCCAGGCTACCATATTCTATTTTTCAGACACAGTACTTTTTTCAGCCAGATCTCTTACATATGAGATGCTGAGATGAGCAGTTTTGCCAAATCATTATTATATTTGTGGACTATTGTACTCTTCCATGTCAGGACTGAGTCTCAGAACACTCAAATTTGAGGATTGATGTAGCCATTTTGTCATTACAGAGCAGTTATTGATGCCCAGATGTATATCAATGCTTTCTAATTGGACAAATGATGTTTCAGATGGATTATATGCATGATTATGACTCAGCTTTTTATATTGTGCTATGGTTATCATTGCTCTTATACTCATCTTTGTGACATGTATTAACATGTAGTGTCATGATCTGGCAGTCATAATTATATGGACTTGGGTGTATTTTGTATTATGTATGGATGTCCCTACTTAGACTTGGAAGTTCTTGATCTATACTCATTGGTTTTACCCTCCTTAGGGAGAATAGAGGCAGTCATTCCCACCATTGTTTTGGCTTGCTAGTGTTGGCTTCATCATTTATTGTCTCCACCCATCTGTTACCTTCTAGTTTTGTTTTAACCCGACTTCCTATTTGACTTGTGGCATGGAGGACCTTTCCTCGCTAGAACCTTTGTTGGACAAGCCTCCCTGTTTTTATTGTGTCTCTGCTCTGAGTTGGTGACAAAACTTGCCTTTGGTGAGTTGGATTGTATGCCTAAATCATTCTGGTCGGTTGTCCCGATGTTTGGCACTGTGCAAAACTCCCCCTGGTCACTTGAGATGTGTTGGATAAAACCGAAAGCTCATGTACAACTTGTATTGGAAAATGTTATGTATGCGCCCATGGAAAATGAAAATGCTAAACTATGTTTCTTAACATATGTAAAGAGAGCAAGAGCAATGAAATGCTAAAATACCCCTTGAAGGGTATAAGAAAAAGTCCAAAAAGCAATGGTTAAATATATGCTGACCTTATAAATTTGAATATGTCCTGGATGAAAGCTGCGATTAGCTGTGCTTTTAAGCACTGGTGAAGTCCCAAAGGGTCATATAGGCCAAAACGGCCATGGAAATAAAATTGATGATCCTAATGAAACTGGATCTAACTTGATGTAGACATGATGGCCAAGTTGAATAAGCACTCTCTAAACAACTCAACCATTTGTGAAGCACTGCCATTCTCTGTGTTGTTGTTTGTCCGACATTGGTTATAGTGAGTATTCCCCTTCCATATCCAAAGTGTCATGATGTTAAGTAGGAAGTCATCCTTTACCTTAGCCTCTTCAATTTCATCCTCCACCCTTCACTAGCAAATTGACTACAACTATGAAGTGAGTATAGTCTTGAAAGTCTAGTCTGAGTAATAATAAATAAAACCCTATATATGTATTTGGTTGATACACCGCCACTGAAATGACTGCTACTTGTTGTGATTGTTGCTTGAATGAGTTGTATAGCATGTCTTAGCCTTATAACACTTGCAGCGGATGGATGATAATTTGAGTTATATTATTGGTATCTGATCATTTACAGATGGTTATATTGTCTATTGGATATGGTTGATGATCAGGTAGAGATCTGAGAGGGGTATGAGTATACACCCTAGATGGATTTGGACTCTTTGAGTCTAATGAGATAGTTTATTTTCAGTTTCGGGCACTTGCAGAAATGATCGGGCTCATTTTACCTTTCTGATGCAGTTTTGCTTCATTGGATGATGTGTCTGAGCAGGGAGATGTTTTATTTGGATCTCCTAGGGAGTTGTATGGTCATAAGGGGTGCAGCCACTTGTTTGTACCATAGTACCCCCATTCCAAAAATCCTGGTGGGATCAGTTTGACAACGTAGGCAAACTAGGATGTTGTTTTGGCAGGTTCATGTTTCTCAAGGTAGATTAAAAAATGATTAAATGGCTATTGAAGAAATCGATTTGGGCTATTGAGGAAAGGAAATGACATGGGATGAGTCATGACGATGAGAGTGGTTCTCCGCACCTTCTCTAGCAGTTGCAACACCTGATTGGGCCCACACCTATTTTTTGGGCATTTTTATATTATTTTCTGGAGCTTTTGGGAGGCTCACGATTTCCTCAAGGAGGCACAAA
>LPNX010518205.1:1163209-1264180 GCA_001517045.1 Pseudotsuga menziesii
GCTCTGCTTTGCATCTAATTTTCTCAAATGGTGATTGGATAGTTTTCTGATTCCTAGTATTGTGGAAATTCATGTGAGATCTATATTTTTTCTACTATCATTGTCTTGTCTACAGGAGGGTGTTTTGGCTGGAGCGTTTTTGCAGGGGGACCTCAACTCGTTCGGTTATCTTCGTCTTGGATCAGGGGGTTTTCATTAGTTTCATTGTGGTTTATGACTACTTCTTTTTACTTTCCTATAGCATTTAGTTTCTTTATCTTGTCTTAGCAAATCTGATATTGTTGATGTTTGCTCATGTAGGGTAGGGGGTGCATTGGTGGCTTGAGGCTTACATCCATCATAGAAATCATTTGGATCTTCCAGAATTGATCAGGATAGCAAGGATCATCACTGTTAAGACTTCTACAAGCATTTTCAGGTACGATCCAACAAGTAATTCTCTTTTGTTTAACAGATCTGAATCCATTGTACCTGTTTTCCTTCTATTTTTCTGAAAACCCTTAAAATACTAAAAAACCCTTAAAAATACTAAATCCAAGAACCATTCGATCTTTGGTCAAACCACTGCTGGGTTTCATAGATCGGGCCTCCCCTTCACTAAAGTTACTGCAATGCTAGTCAAATTCCTGCTGGTTTGACCTAGATTTGAATTTTAGTCTAAAAACTGCATAGCGTCCCCACTGAAAATTTGACCTGCTAGGGTTTTGGATTTACGGATTTTTGACTTCATAGACTGATAGATTGGGTCCCACATAGTCCAAATCACCCCCAACGCTGTCCAGATTCATGAAAGTGTGACCTAGATTTGAGTTTTAGACTGAAAACAACCCTAGCGCCATCACTGAAAAACTGGACCTTTTCGGAGTTTACTGTTTCCAAAATCTGATAGGCTAGGCTGATAGATTAGGTCCTGAGCACTCCAGATCACCCCTAACGCTGAGCTAGATCCAGCCTGCTTGCCCTATATATGAAGAAATCAGTTTTTCACCTTGTCAACCTCAATCATCAACTTTGACTTTTTCGGGATTTGACTTTTTCCAAATTTCTTTGAACCAAGTATGTAGATCAGCCCCTCCTGATCCCATTTCACCTTCAACGCTGAGCTGGTTGTTTGCTGGTGGCCTCTGATCTACAGATCTGTCTCATCCAACCCTAGCACTAGCCTTCCTTGATTGAATCCCTGCCTTAACTGAGCCATCTGGACCAAAACACTTATCTGGGTCCACAGATCAGGGTCTACCCTAAGTGGGTTCACCTCAACACTGGGTGTATACTGACTCCATTTCCCAATGCACAAAAGGCGCTGATCTCCCATCCTTAGTGCTATCCTTGAATTGACCTCTTCCCCTTGAAATTGGTTGTTCCTTGATGACTCAGACAAATACACCTATTCACCTTCTTCATTGAGTCTGTCAGCCAGGTAGTAGATAGTCTCGACTATTTTCCTGCCCATCCTGCCTCGGTTATGCTTCCCAAGGCAGAGGTCATCTTCTTTACTTGCTAGTACCAAAACCCTAGATCTAACCATTTCCCCCAAAGGTCATTCGATTACTGCTTTGGATCAGCCAATATACTGCCAAAGTCCTAATCCATCTACTGAATCCTACTTTAGATCTAGAGTTTCTGAACACCTTACACCTTACGTACCTCAAATTTTGTTTTGATCTGATCTGGTGTCTAGGTTTTGTTATCACCTGCCTTGTAGTTGCCTGCTTTTAAGGTGGATCTAGAATGGATGGTAGAGGGGCAAGCAACTAAGGGGTGGAACCATGACTGCCTAGACTCCCAAATGGATGGTTGTCATGCCAATCAAGGCATTCTTCACTTTAGGTTATCCTAGTCCAGGACAACAATGGGGGAGACCCGAATCTGCTCTCGACAGGAGAGATCGAACCTAGACACCGGAAGAAGATCAGATGGGGTTTCAGGGTACTTAAGGTGCAAGGTGAATGGGAACCCTAGCTCTAGGGTTTAGGTACTAGCAACTGTCTTGGGAAACGTAACTATGACAAGGCGAGCACAAATAGAGTTGGGACTATGCAGTACCTAGAAATCAGACTCAGTAAAAGGTGTTTGAGCTATCAGTGAATAATGGTAGATGGCAAAGGCTAAGAGCCTAAGGGCAGGGCTAGCTTGGAGACCAGTGCTTTGTATGCATTGGGCAATGGAGTTAGCAGTAAGAAAACATTTCAGGAAACCCACTTGGGAAACACCTTGATCTACGAAACCAGAAAGCAATTGGTCCAGAAAAGCCAAGGTACAGAAAACCCAACTTAGTAGATAGCTAGCGCTAGGGCCTAGGAAGACAAATCTGAAGCTTTAGGGGGTACTGAAAGGCTGATGGCTCAGCATTGAGGATGAGAAGAGATAAGGGAGACCTGATCTACAAGCCCAAATCAGGAAAATAGCAGGAAAATTAGATCTAGAAAAGTCAAAATCTGATGAGGGGGCTAGGAGGCTGAAAACTAATTTTTTTAGATCTAGGGAAAACCAGGATGAATTAGCACAGCGTTGAGGGTGTTCTGGGATGCTTGGGACCCGATCTATCAGCCTATCATGTCAGATTTCAGAAAAACCTACTTCCAGAAAAAGCCAATTTTCAGTGAGGGCACTAGGGCAGTTTCAGTCTATTTTTCAGATCCTGATCAAATTGTTGAGCCTCTTCATAGCCTTGGGGTGATTTGGACTACCCAAGACTTGATCTATCCATCTGTGAAGTCAAAAATCAGAAAAACTCAAAACCCTAGCAGGTCAATTTTTTCAGAGGGGGGTTATGCAGTTTTCTACTGAAAAATCAGATCTAGGTCAATCTATGAAGAATTTGACCAGTGTTCCAGTTGATTTATTTAGGGGGAGGTCCGATCTATGAAACCCAGAAATGGTTTGGCAAAATATCGGATGGTTCCTTGATTATTTGATTTTTTTAGGTTTTTATGGTTTAGGAGTTTTCAGAAAAATAGTTAAATTTCAGCAAGGTACAATAGAATAAGATCAAAAAATAAGAAATTACCTATGGATCTTACCTAGATAAGCTTGTAGAATTTTGTAACAGTGACGATCCTAGCTATGCCGATCAATCCTGGAAGATCCCTATGATTTCTATGGCATATGTAAGCTCCAAGCCATCAAAGTGCCCCCTACCCTGCATGAGCAAACATCAACCATATCATATTTTCACGTACAAAATAAAGAAACTGAATGCTTACAAGCCAGTAAAATGAAGAAACCATAGATCGCAATGAAACTAATGAAAACCCCCTGATCCAAGACGAAGAGAACCGAGTGAGTTGAGGTCCCCCTACAAAAACACTCCAGCCAAAACGCCCTCCTGTAGACAAAACAATGATAGCCACGAAAAAAAAATAGATCTCACGAGAATTCCCACAATGCTAGTAAGCTGAAGACAAGCTAATCACCATTTGAGCACATCAGATGCAAAGCAAATCCAGAAAAATTTCCACAGAAAAAGTCTTTCTATTATTCAGATCCAAGAGCCAAAGACCCTTTACAAATGAGAAGCTCTCTCCTTTATATAGAAATGAGAGAACCTCAATCATAACCAAATCCTAACCACTTTCAAATGAGTGGCTAAGATTAAAAGATGAAATGTTCTAATCAATGGTTGAGATGAGCTCAACATACAATACATGGATCAATATAACCATATTTTATCAAAGTGGACTAACCCACCCAAAAAAGGTAACCCACTCAACAAGAAATAAATGAAAGCACATGGTGTGTCCAAGGAGTGTGGCTAACTCCCTTTGGGTGTCCCCATGGCACAATAAATAATATAACAATTTAATTCTTTGACTTTCGTGCATCCTTGAGAAAATCATGAGCCTCCAAAAAGAGCTCCAGAAAATAATAAAAAATGCTCAAAAAAATAGGTGTGGTCCCAATCAGGAGCTGCAATTGCTGGAGAAGGTGTGGAGGACATCACTCTCATCATCATGACTCATCCCATGTCATTTCCTTGCCTTAGTAGCCCAAATTGATTTCTTCAATAGCCATTTAATCATTTTTTAATCTGCCTCGGGAACATGAACCTGCCAAAACAGCCTCCTAGGGTGCCTGCGTTGTCAAACTGATCTCACCAAGTTCTCTGGGATGGGGGTACTATGGTAAAAACAAGTGGTTACACCCCTATGTTCCATACAATGCCCTAGGAGATCCAACTAAAACATCTCCCTGCTCAGATATATCAACCTGTGAAGAAAAACTGTATCAGAAAAGCAGAATGAGCCTGATTACATCTGTAAGTGCCCGAAACTAAAAATAAACTATCTCATTAAACTCAGAGAGTCCAAATCCATCTAAGGTGTATACTCATACCCCTCATAGGTCTCTATCTGATCATCAATCATATCCAATAAACAATATAACCATCTGTGAATAATCAGACACCAATAACAACTCAGACTATATCCATCTGCTGCAAGTGTTAAAAGGATAAGACATGCTCTACAACTCATTCAAGTAACAATCACAACAAGTAGCATTGATTTCACTGGCAGTACATCAACCAATACATATATAAAGTTTTATTTATTATTACTTAGACTTAGACTTTCAAGACTATACTCACTTCATAGCGGTAGCCAATTTACTAGTGAAGGGTGAAGGGTGGAAATGAAAAGGCTAAGGCAAAGGATGACTTCCTACTCAACATCATGACACTTTGGATAAGGAAGAAAAAAACTCACTATAACCAATGTCGAACAAACAACAACACAAGGAATGGAAGTGTCTCACAAATGGGTGAGTTGTTTAGAGAGTGCTTATTCAACTTAGGCATCATGCCTACATCAAGCTTGATCCAAGTTCATTAGAATCATTATTTATTCCATGGCCTTTTTGGCCTATATGACCTTTTTGGGACTTCACCAGTGCTTATAAGCACAGCTAATCGCAGCTTTAATCCGGGACATATTTATTTTAATAAAGTCAACAATTTTTGGATATAGCACATTTTTAACCATTTTTTTTTCTGGACCTTTTCTTATACTCTTCAAGGAGTATTTTAGCATTTCATTGATCTTGCCCTTTTTACATATGTTAAGAAACACGGTTTTATAATTTTCATTTTCCATGGGCGCATATTCAATATTTCCAATATAAGCAGTACATGAGCTTTCAGTTTTAGCCAACAACATCTCAAGTGACTAGGGGGAGTTCTGCACAATGCCAAACATCGGGACAACCAACCAGAATGATTTAGGCATACAATCCAACTTACCAAAGGAAATTTCTATCACCAACTTAGAGCCGAGACACAATATAAATAGGGAGGCTTGTCCAACAAAAGTTCTAGCGGGGAAAAAGATCCTCCATGTCATGAGTCAAGAAGTCAATCGGTTTGAAAACTAAAATGGGAGGAAATGGATGCGTGAAGACAGTGGATGATGGAACCAACACTGGCAAGCCAAAACAATGGTCGGAATGACTACCTCTATTCTCCCTGAGGAGGGTAAAACCAATGAGTATAGATCAAGAACTTCCAAGTCTAAGTAAGGACATCAATACATAGTACAAGATACAACCAAGTCCATCATATAATTATGACCGCCAGATCATGATACCACAAGTTAATAAATGTCACAAGAATCAGTATAAGAGCAATAATAACCATAACACAATATAAAATGTTAAGTCATAAGCATGCAATAAAATCCATCTGAGACACCATCTGTCCAATGAGAAAGAACTAATATAACACTGGGAATCCATGACTGCTCTGAAATAACATAAATGGCTACATCGGTCCTCAAATCTGAGTGTCCTGAGACTCAGTCCTGACATGGCAGAGTACAATAGTCCACTAATACAAAAATGATCCCTATAAACTGCCAATCTCAGCATCTCATATGTAAGAGATATGGCTGAAAAATGTACTGTGTCTAAAAAATAGAATATGGTAGCCTGGCTACTATATATGTGATAACATCTGGCTCCAGCTGGGACAAGTGCTCTACTGAAAAGAGCACTTGAGAATCTCAGAATCTCTGGTCCTCGCACTCTTCTTCTCACATCCTCAATCAATCTATCCAGCTTTGCAACCGCTACCAAAAATGTACCTGACTACATGCAGCATGTCCAGAGCTATACCAAACCCACAGACCGGTTGTCAAAACAATATGTGGATAATATATAAAATACTGAAAATAAAGATGCATGAAACTGAAAAGCAGAAAATAAATCTAATCTATAACCACAACTTTCAATAAAAGTTTGATTTTTTTATTTTTTTTATTTTGCAGGATAACAAAATTACACTAAGAGCTTCAAAGGTGAGCTTCAAACAACAAAGCAAGATTCTATACTACTGCCGGGAAAGGCTTATTTAGATCCTGCCTACTCTAACCTAACCAATTAGTCAAGTGCTAAGTAAAATCATAAATCCAATGCAACCACTTGCTGCACCAATCTATTGAGCTTTCTTTACATCTAATGATACAACAAGTCAAAGATAGGTTGTAAGTAATGTGAATGAAAATTGAAGCTATTGTAACTTGTTGTTTGAAAATCAAAGAAAGATATGGATAAAGAGAAATGAAATCATGCCAGGGATGAGATTGATTGTTGTAGACTTCTTCCATCCATAGATCGATAGGATCATAAAATTTATGCAAGTTTAAATTTGATGAAAGAAAAGAATATGATACATAATTCATCCCTCCATGGCCATCATTTTTTCCCTCATCTTTTTGGTTAGCATACTCAATCATTTTCACATTATGATCAATGATGAAGCAAAATAGGGACAAATTAGAAATCTTTAAACCAAAAATTGAGATTAACCCCATTTGTTGTTTATAAAATGAGAAAATATGGAATTGGTCTTTATAGAGCTTCTTGTTCACCCAATCAAAGAAATTAGCAAAGTAGAAAACATTATGCACCAAGGATGAAAGGATATAAAATGTTTTACCATTTACCATTTGGCACTTTCTAGAATCTGTACCACATGATACCATAGAGAAGGACTTCAAGAGTTGGGATGGGAGGGTGGATTGACAAATTAAGACTTGATTTGTATCACCTAAAGTTGTTAACACCAATCTTCCATGTGATGCGGGACATTTGCTAGAGAAATTGGCAAAATTAAAACTAACATCCCAAGAACTAGACTCACTATGATTAATCTCCTCGACCAAATCACGTTGTCCAAAAATATGACGGGGAAGAGCAACAACATTACAAGAATCATTCCTTGGAGGCTCTTGATGATTATTTGGACACGGATTCCAGTTAGAAAGATGTGACAAAGAAAGTTCTACGTCAAGCTCGCTCACTAGAATATCATCATCATGTGGTTGTTCTTCTTGAGATTGTTCATTACATTCAACTGAGGATAAATGATCATTATCATTCATTTGATAAGGAAAAATATCACTATGCTCATTTCTGTCCTCACAAATGTTTTCTTCAACTACAGTATGACCACATGATTGCTCTTCGACGGAAGTTTTATTAATTTTCACCTTTTCTTCTTTTGCAGTGATATGATCGAGGTCTGAATCAAGATTCGGATAGGTTGGATACTGACTCAAATTATCATCTATTAGGCAATGGCTATGGAGCTCCTCTTCTAAAGGCTCTTTAATGGACTCACAAATGGAAGGCTCAACTATGGATGCTTCTTGATGGTGATTAGGTTCCCTTCCACGGATCAAATCCAGGATTTGCTCTGTGACTGCTTTAAGTAATAATAGCAGAGTATCCCGTATGATTTGATTGATATCCTTCTTACTTTCAACATGAGGTTTTGAAACATTATTCTCGAAGTACTCTGTAACATTCTTATGGATTGCAGGCACGCTCATATTTTGGAACATATCAGGAGAGGAATGGTCCAATTGAGAAAGCACTTCGTCAATATATTGATTATCAACCGCATAATCATTGCTAGGCTGACACTCTAAAATTTTATCAGTGTTCCTACTCCAACTATCAATTAACAAGTCTGTGAACATGTCATACCCAGCGATGGATCCTGGTGCTAAATGATCAAACCATAGTTGAACATCCCCTTTCAAGGATTCTCCTAAGGCTCGCATATAAACATCTTCATTGTCTGCACCTCTAGATTCCATGTAATCCCAGAGGATGTCCAAATGACTTTCAATAGATATATTTTTATTTCCATTGAAATGGGGCGTCCTCCTAGTGTAATCCTTTGGCATAGGATGAGGTGCTCCCGGTATTTCAGAAAAGTCAAAAGGAGACTGTTTTTCTTTCTTTTTAACAACTCTGGTTACTTGGCTATAAGGCTTTGACTGGGAATGACCTCTAGGTTCATGTCAACTTACAGGTCCACTCGGGATGGTCAGGAAATATTTATTGCATGGGTGAGGCAGTTGGTGGGTATCATAAAGATTGTGATAACTAGATTCATACCCATAATCATGCTCGAGATCATCCTCATACTCGTATTTTGACCTCCATCTATTCCTTTTGTTTATTTGTCTGTTAGTTTCAATCATGTTCTGGATTACTTCCTTTAAGTGCTTCAAAAATACATCCGAATTCATTATGATTTATGGTATGCTCTAAGAACTTAAGATTAATATGTTGGGCACGACCCTCAGTGGAGTCACAAGGTGGAGTCGCCAGGTGAACCACACAAGTAATTCACCAATAAAAGATATGTCGTAGGGAAAGGTGAGGTATGTTGAACCAAGGTAGGCCTCTACCTCCCCGGCAACGGCACCAAAATGTTATCACTTGCCTTGTAGTTGCCTGCTTAAGGTGGATCCAGAATGGATGGTAGAGGGGCAAGCAACTAAGGGGTGGAACCACGACTACCTAGACTCCCAAATGGATGGTTGTCACGCCAATCAAGGCGACCTTCACTTTAGGTTATCCTAGTCCAGGACAACAATGGGGGAGACCCGGATCTGCTCCCGACTGGAGAGATCGAACCTAGACACTAGAAAAAGATCAGATGGGGCTTTAGGGTACTTAAGGTGCAAGGTGAATGGGAACCCTAGCTCTAGGGTTTAGGTACTAGAAACTGTCTTGGGAAACGTAACTATGACAGGGTAAGCACAAATAGAGTTGAGACTATCCAATACCTAGAAATCAGACTCAGTAAAAGGTGTTTGAGCTATCAGTGAATGTTGGTAGATGGAAAAGGCTAAGAGCCTAAGGGAAACACTAGCTTGGAGATTAGTGCTTTGTATGCATTGGGCAATGGAGTCAGCAGTAAGACAACGTTTCAGGAAACCCACTTGGAAAACAACTTGATCTACGAAACTAAAAAGCAATTGGTCCAGAAAAGGCAAGGTACAAGAAACCCAGCTTAGTAGATAGCTAGTGCTAGCGCCTAGGAAGACAAATCTAAAGCTTTAGGGGTACCGAAAGGCTGATGGCTCAGCGTTGAGGATGAGAAGAGATCAGGGAGACCTGATCTACAAGCCCAAATCAGGAAAATCAGATCTAGAAAAGTCAAAATCTAATGAGGGGGCTAAGAGGCTGAAAACTAATTTTTTTCAGATCTAGGGCAAACCAGGATGAATTAGCACAGCGTTGAGGGTGTTCTAGGATGCTTGAGACCCGATCTATCAGCCTATCATGTCAGATTTCAGAAATACCTACTTCCGAAAAAAGCCAATTTTCAGTGAGGGCGCTAGGGCAGTTTCAGTCTATTTTTCAGATCCCGGTCAAATTGTTGAGCCTCTTGATATCATTGGGGTGATTTGGACTGCCCAAGACCCGATCTATCCATTTGTGAAGTTAGAAATCAGAAAAACTCAAAACCCTAGAAGGTTAATTTTTTTAGTGGGGGGTTATGTAGTTTTCTGCTGAAAAATCAAATCTAGGTCAATATATCAGGAATTTGACCAGCATTCTAGTTGATTTAGTTAGGGGGAGGCCTGATCTATGAAACCCAGAAATGGTTTGGCAAAAGATCGGACGGTTACCTGATTATTTGATTTTTTTGGGTTTTTATGGTTTAGGAGTTTTTAGAAAAATAGTTAAATTTCAGCAAGGTACAATGAAATAAGATCAGAAAAGAAGAACTTACCTGTGGATATTACCTAGATAAGCTTGTAGAAGTCTGTAATAGTGACGATCCTAGCTATCCCGATCAATCCTGGAAGCTCTCCGTGATTTCTATGACATATGCAAGCTCCAAGCCATCAAAGCGCCCCTACCCTGCATGAGCAAACGTCAACCATATCAAATTTGCACATACAAAATAAAGAAACTGAATGCTTACAAGACAGTAAAATGAAGTAACCATAGATCGCAATGAAACTAATGAAAACCCCCTGATCCAAGACGAAGAGAACCGAGTGAGTTGAGGTCCCCCTACAAAAACGCTCCAGCCAAAACGACCTCCTGCAGACAAAACAATGATAGCCACAAAAAAAAAAATAATCTCATGAGAATTTCCACGATGCTAGTAAGCTGAAGACAAGCTAATCACCATTTGAGCACATCAGATGCAAAGCAAATCCAGAAAAATTTCCACAGAAAAAAGTCTTTTTATTATTCAGATCCAAGAGCCAAAGACCCTTTACAAATGAGAAGCTCTCTCCTTTAAATAGAGATGAGAGAACCTCAATCATAACCAAATCCTAACCACTTTCAAAATGAGTGGCTAATATTAAAAGATGAAATGTTCTAATCAATGGTTGAAATGAGTTCAACATACAATACATGGATCAATATAACCTTAATTTATCAAAGTGGACTAACCCACCCAAAAAAGATAACCCACTCAATAAGAAATAAATGAAAGCACATGGTGGGTCCAAGGAGTGTTTGACTAACTCCCTTTAGGTGTCCCCATGGCACAATAAATAATATAAAAATTTAATTCTTTGACTTTCGTGCCTCCTTGAGGAAATCATGAGCCTCCAAAAAGAGCACCAGAAAATAATAAAAAATGCCCAAAAAAATAGGTGTGGGCCCAATCAGGAGCTGTAACTGTTGGAGAAGGTGTGGAGGACATCACTCTCATCATCATGACTCATCCCATGTCATTTCCTTGCCTCGGTAGCCAAAATTGATTTCTTCAATAGCCATTTAATCATTTTTTAATCTGCCTCGGGATATGTGAACCTGCCAAAACAGCCTCCTAGGGTGCCTACGTTGTCAAACTGAGCTCACCAAGCTCTCTAGGATGGGGGTACTATGGTACAAAAAAGTGGTTACACCCCTATGTTTCATACAACACCCTAGGAGATCCAACTAAAACATCTCCCTGCTCAGATATATCAACCTATGAAGAAAAACTGCATCAGAAAGGAAGAATGAGCCTGATCACATCTGCAAGTGCCCAAAACTAGAAATAAACTGTCTCACTAGACTCAGAGAGTCCAAATCCATCTAAGGTGTATACTCATACCCCTCATAGGTGTCTATCTGATCATCATTCATATCCAATAAACAATATAACCATCTATGAATAATCAGACACCAATAACAACTCAAACTATATCCATCTGCTGCAAGTGTTAAAAGGTTAAGACATGCTCTACAACTCATTCAAGTAACAATCACAACAAGTAGAATTCATTTCACTGGCGGTACATCAACCAATACATATACTCACTTCATAGCTGTAACCAATTTGCTAGTGAAGGGTGAAGGGTGGAAATGAAAGGCTAAGGCAAAAGATGACTTCCTACTCAACATCATGACACTTTGGATAAGGAAAAGAAAAACACACTATAACCAATGTCGGACAAACAACAACACAAGGAATGGCAGTGTCTCACAAATGGGTGAGTTGTTTAGAGAGTGCTTATTCAACTTAGGCATCATTTCTACATCAAGCTTGATCCAAGTTCATTAGGATCATTATTTATTCCATGGCCTTTTTGGCCTATATGACCCTTTTGGGACTTCACCAGTGCTTAAAAGCACAACTAATCGCAGCTTTCATCCGGGACATATTTATTTTAATAAGGTCAACAATTTTTGGATATAGCACATTTTTAACAATTGTTTTTTCTGGATCTTTTCTTATACTCTTCAAGGAGTATTTTAGCATTTCATTGTTCTTGCCCTTTTTACATATGTTAAGAAACACAATTTTATAATTTTCATTTTCCATGGGCGCATATTCAATATTTCCAATATAAGCAATACATGAGCTTTCAGTTTTAGCTAACAATATCTCAAGTGACTAGGGGGAGTTCTACACAATGCCAAACATTGGGACAACCGACCAGAATGATTTAGGCATACAATCCAACTTACCAAAGGAAATTTCTGTCACCAACCCAGAGCCAAGACACAATATAAACAGGGAGGGTTGTCCAACAAAAGTTCTAGCGGGGAAAAAGATCCTCCATGTCATGAGTCAAGAAGTCAGTCGGTTTGAAAACTAAAATGGGAGGAAATGGATGGGTGAAGACAGTGGATGATGGAACCAAAACTAGCAAGCCAAAACAATGGTGGGAATGACTACCTCTATTCTCCTTGAGGAGGGTAAAACCAATGAGTATAGATCAAGAACTTCCAAGTCTAAGTAATGACATCAATACATAGTACAAGATACAACCAAGTCCATATAATTATGACCGCCAGATCATGATACCACAAGTTAATACATGTCACAAGAATCAGTATAAGAGCAATAATAACCATAACACAATATAAAATGTTGAGTCATAACGATGCAATAAAATCCATCTGAGACACCATCTGTCCAATGAGAAAGAACGAATATAACACTGGGCATCTATGACTGCTCTGAAATAACATAAATGGCTACATCGGTCCTCAAATCTCAGTGTCCTGAGACTCAGTCCTGACATGGGAGAGTACAATAGTCCACTAATATAAAAATGATCCATATAAACTGCTCATCTCATCATCTCATATGTAAGAGATCTGGCTGAAAAATGTATTGTGTCTGAAAAATAGAATATGGTATCCTGGCTACTATATATGTGATAACAGGTTTGATCTCTCCTATCGGGAGTAGATCTGGGTCTCCCCCATTGTTGTCTTGGACTCAGACAACATAAAGTGAAGACTGCCTTGATTGGCATGACAACCATCTCTTTGGGATTCTAGGCAGTCTGGGTTCCACCTCCTTAGTTGCTTGTTCCTCTACTATCCATCCTGGATCCATTTTGCACAGGCAGCTACAAGGTTGGTGATAACAGATACTCAAGAAAATGATGAAGGAGGTTAGAGGGCGCACTTAAGGAGGTAGTGAAACAATTATTGACCACTAATCATTCAATGCATGGTGTTCCATGGTATTGGCTAAAGGTGATTTTGGAATATGGTTTTCATTGGCCCATGGTATTGTCCCATGGTATTGGAGACTTCTCAAATATAAAAGGAGGCAAAGGAAAATGGAAAAGGCATGCTTGAATATTTGGAGATTTATTCTTCATACCATCTATGGGTCAGCCTAGAGTTTTTGTTTGGGGTTGGTGAACCCCATCCATCCAATTTGGTCGAGTTTCGGTGGTGCGACAGATCCACCCTAGCTGGACAAGGGGGAGGATACATTCAGGGTCTTCATTGGAGCTTCATAATTTGATTTGGTATCACATTTCAAGTTGGCATCACTTCCAAGTTCTTGTTGAATGTATTTTGGTAGATTCTACTGCAGCCATCATTATTGTACTATTTACTTTTTGTTAGTCATAATAAAGGTGCCAACATTACCCCTCCATTCTGATGTGTGATGGAATGTCTCTAACATGTTTGACGAAATGTTGATGAGAATACATATTGCTTGTGAAAGTTATAAATCAATGTAAAATTGATTAATGTTTGATAAATTCATATTTTTTTTACGATCCCCGATCGGGGACAATACAATGGTATTAGTGTTGGTTTTCCTACCAGCCCGAGGGCAAATGCAGTGAGGAGCTATTCAATCAGGGTTTTTATGTGGTCTTTTTGGCGAGTTATCTTCAGTTGGTGGTATAGTCATTGGTTTGGTCAATCTTCATTGCTTGGGATAAATCTTCGTTGTGGAGCCAATTTATGTGTGGAAACCAAATATCCTTGGGAAATTCTTAAATTTCTTTAAGCAGCAGAACTTGCTAGTGTAGGACAAATTCCTTAAATCAGTCAAGTTTATTTGTTGGACAAAATTGCTAGTGGAGTCGAGTTCTATAGGGTTGAATACATTGCTTAACGATTTGTTGTGGGGGAAACCTTAGGAAAGGAGGGCCGCATTTTTTCGTTTGGTGTAGAGTATCGTGAGAAAAAAACCCATGACTTAAGATGAGGTTAAAATTCATATTGAAGGTAGTTTCCAGATAGAGGAGGACCGGATACCTCAGTCGAATAAGACATGGAATAGGAGACAGATCAGCAAGGGCATATCGAAGCCTGATTTCCCTATTACAGAAGCTGTGAGGAGGCCATGGAGCATTTTAAGGACCTGTTCTTTCTCTTGTGAAGGGACAGATAAGTGGACAGATACCAATCTCTCATTCGACATTCCCATGAATACTGAGGAGAAGCCGCATGGGTGTTGGAGCAGTCATGGAGGTTTCAGTCATCCCCACTAAACCAATGAGCTACAAAAAGGCGCATTTCATCCTTTAGTTCCATTTCAAAAGAGTTAAACAATGAAAGAACAATTACGAGTTGACTGTCATTTAGTGGGAGGAGCCTCACTCATTTTCTGAGAAATCTGGGTCTTACATGCCTCACTATATAGTATATACACTCGACAATTGTGGAAGTGTGTAGTGATTGTAGAGAGCAAATCTTGGTTTGTAGTGTTATTGGTGATCCATAGACTGTTTCTCAAGCTGGGTGCACTTTTCACTACTCCTGTACACTCTCAGCTCAACAGACTATCAAATTGTGGGCATATTGGGAAGGAAGGCATAACCATAAATAGGGGTGAGGTTGTTGTATTTGAAGTTGTATTTGCTTGGAAGAAGGCTGCTCCATCTGTTCCAGGTGTCATTCCAGTATATACTAGATGCAAAACTAGTCAAACATGATGATTGTTCATCATTAAGAAAGAGACAACCCTCTCTATTAAATCTATAGACTAAAGTGGGTGTCGATACAGTAGAAAGAAGAGGATTCTAAATATTGCTCACAAACTTAGGGGTATCATATGTTGGACATACAACACGTTGGGAAGACTCCCCTTCCCTTGTTGGATAGCCTATTCATCGTTGACAACTGTAGGAGTTCCCAAGTAGTCAGATCGAAGGTCACCTTACAGTGCAATCTTTTCAAGCTAAGTTGTTGTCACAGGTCAAAAAATCATTTAATATCAGGCATCCTTTGCATTCTTTGTTGAAAATAATTATATTTAGTGTCAATATTTTAGTGTATGGGATGGAATGTTTGTCAAATTATCACAGTCAAGCCCAAATCTTAGTCACATTAAATTAGATTTGAAACTCAGTGAGTTAAAGCAATTGGAAAACAAGTATTTGTCAGAAGTCTTGCCATTTATAAGAGCCATGTCTTATTCAAATTAAGAGTATGAGCAGTATGAGGAGGAGTATTCTTTCTATGTTGTAGAGGAAAATGATTTTGAGTTGTATGATGGAAATTATGTGGACGAGGAACCCTCTTACAGTATCTCTACCCAGTTCACATTCAAGGATGATGATGGTTACTCTTGTGACCCCTTATACAACGAATATGTAGCCAGAGGGACCGGACCACCAAGGAAAGATCCTTTGAAGGAAATAACATGGTGCAGGGAAACATGCAAGACCTTGCCCCAATAGTATCAAGCATATAGTGTTATAATGAAGTCATCCTCAGAAGTTCCTTTGGATTTTTTTTTTAATGCTTTGTTTGGGTATAAGCCCAAGAATGAAGATGTGGAGTTAGTGAAGAAAGGACTATGCCCTTCTTGCAAGAGACCTTGGAGAGAAAATCATATATGTTTGGAGAAGCGAAATGAGGAGACCACCAGCAGTGCTGGGAATGATAAGATCACAATCCTTACTGATGATGGTTACCAGCATAATGAAGCCATCACTTGTTCTACTGAGAATCACCCAGAGGCATCTCTCACTAATCGATGCTATAATGAAGATGTACCTACTAATGGGTTCAAGGAAAGACATCTACTGTTGGATGCCCATTCCTCTATATTGGTAACATAGAGATTCCACTTGATGAGACTACTGCAAGTACAAGTTCCTATGAGTCTTGTTGCCAACTTTTTTGTACCATAGTTGGATTAGTCGAGAAGCCGCCAGTTGACAAACATAACAAATGTTTGATTCCAGTGTATCAGATGATCCGCCTTTGTGTCTAGCCAGTTTTTTGTTTGAATAGTTTTGACCATGGCCCCGCGTGGTTTGTAATAAAATGTGCTAGTAGGGTGTTTTGAGTGGTTCGGTCTCCTAAGACGTAGAATTTCAACTAAGGTATTCCAGGGAGTTTTTTTCCCTTGACAATTAAGCTTTGCCTATAGCCGAGTATCATTGACTAGGTTTTCTCCCGCTTCCTCCAAAGCTGGAATGCCCGATTTTGAATTCTGGGCCTTGGGGGGTTATTAGAGCCCAACTGAGTATATATAAACCTACTAGACATTATTAGAATAGAGCATGGTCATGTCCTAAGTCACTAGGACCCTCAAAAAAATTTCTGAAAATTTTTTACCGGACACGTCAAAATTTTTATTTTTAATTTTTTAATTTTCCCTAAGTTTTTTAATTAATATTTTCCATAATTTAAATGCAAAAATTCAATTTGTAATAAGTTAGTATTCTGGAACCCGAATTCAGTGATTAAAGGCTCTAACCTTAATTCTTGATCAGCCGGCCAGCCAGATCCAAGTTTTAGAAGTTCATTCAGCCTCATAATTAATAATTTCTCAAAAAAGTCATTTACGGAGAAATTATTAATTAAAATATTAAAAATGAATATTTTGGAGAAATAAAAAAACTCTCCAAAATTAACCAAATTGAATGAAATAAAAGGCTAAATGACATGGCACAGAGAATTTATGATGATTCCAATCAATATCGGTCAGTTTCAGATCAAGTATCAGAGTGTAGTAGTTGAACTATCATTCAGAAATTTGCCCTCTTTGGTCAAATCCATTTTTGGTTGAAGTGTGGGTTATCTATTGGTTGGGTGATCATTACGAGGGAGGATGAGCCACCTCACCCCCCCTCATTACTCCAGCACTCAGTTACAACTCAGTTGCAGCTCGGTTGAACTCCAAATCATCATGCTGAGCTCATTCAATTACTTCGGTGTTACTCTTAGTTTGGTTTTAGGGTTTTAGCCTTCTTTATTTGTATAAATAGAGGCTCTTTTAGCTCTATCAGGGTGGATTTTTGTGTAGAGAAACTTTGGTGAAACTTTGTAAATGCTTGTTGCTTTTATGCAACCATTGGAATAAAATTAAGGCTTTGGAGGCTCATATGGTGTGACATTGTGGATGAATGCTCTTGATGGATGAGGTGATTGTGTTCTAATTCTTCTCTTTCTTGTCTATTTGAGATTATGAATCTATGTTTTAGAATGCTTTTATAAGCACATAAGAACAGGTATTTGTGGTTTGCAAGTTAGTTGTTTATTGCTTTGCTTTTAGAAATTGAAAAGAAGCATTGTTTATTCATTCATATTTCATGCTACTTTATATTTCAATTTGTGAACAATATATGATATAATCCATTGTTTGGCAAGTATATGAGTTGATTTTTTGCAGATCAGTCCATCAAACCAAGCAAAAGTTCGAGCTCAGCTGCATCCTCTTCTCTTGGAGTCAAGTACAAACTTTCGGCAATTGCATGCTTTACAAGATCCAAGTGTCCTTAAAAAGATCCATAGGTTTGACTATTTTCTCTTTGCTTTTATTCATCTTTCAAAGTAAAAGTTTCTGATTTTTTGGGTTAAGGCAAGGTTTGGGCCAAAGTGATGCCCTTGTTGGCTGTCCTCTCTTGAGTTTGCAGCCTTTTTTTGCTTCCTTTTTGCAGTCTCATTCTTCACCTCATTCACAGCCCTCTTTTCCTCTTTTTCCTTATAGTTTGCAGCACTCTTTTGGCCTAAGTTTGCAGCTCTATCTACCCTTTTTGCAGCCCCTTTTTTGGCCTTAGTTTTCAGCCCTCTTTCTTTTCTTTTGCAGCCTTATTTGCCTTGTTTGCAGCCCTCTTTTCACCTTTATTTTCAGCTTTCTTTTAACCTTAGTTTTTCCTCTCTTCACTCTTTTTGTCTTCTCTTTTCCATAGCTTCTTCCTCTTTCCACCTTCCTCCGGTTTTAGTATAGAAGTTTCATTTATTTTTTGATTAAGTTTATAGATCCAAATTTATTTTTGGACTAACATTATAACAAGTTAGTGTTCAAAGCTCTCATTTTCAGGCAAGTCAAGAAGAGCCCAAAGGCCATAAGCAAGCAAGGAGCAAAAAATGACCAAAACACCTCCCTATTCTTTCTTCCCTTTCTCACCCTTGCTCATTCAAGAAGAGGTTAAACACATCAAAAAATTGTGAAAAGTTAATAAAGAGCAAGTGGGATTACGGCTCCCACACCCCTCTTCCCCCATTTGGGGGAAGCTTGTATTGTCCCTTTGTTATGCTTGTATTTTTTGCTTAATAAACTGTTAAATGTAGAATATGATAGAATAATTTCATAATCATTAGAAGCTTGTATTTTCATTAAAGTAAGGTAGTTTATTTTTGATTAGTTTATCATTCATAAAATATAAAAGTAAAAATGTTTCTTTGTTTATTTACTTAGCTGATTACAAGGTGTGTTTACTTTTTTATTTCATTTTACTTACCCCCTTGCTTTTTCGATTAGGGCCCTAAAAAGCTTGAAAGAGACTCTTGGGTAGTTTAGTTTTCTTTTTCTTTTAAGTTTTAATCAATTAATTAATTAAGTCTCTTGAACTTGCAGTAACACAAGTCAAGAGCACTCTCTATCGAAGAGCATAGTTAGACTTGCATATCCTTGCATTAGGAATTTTAGATTAGCTAAGTCTCTTGAACATTTGTCATAAGATAAGGTCAAGAGCGCTCTGTCAGAGAGTTTTAATTAATCCACTTAATAAAATTTTCAACTCACTCCCCCATAATTAACTTCGTTGTTTCCTTGCCGGAGTATGCTCTGACCAACTTCAAAATCGGAGTACCCAGAAACGGCATTGGATTTTTAATCTTGCAAGAAAAACATAATAAAATTTAAACCCCATAACCAACGCACCGACGTTGTAGGGAATTTCCTAAGTTCTTCTTAGTAGAGGTGCCGGAACTCCCTGCTGTCTAAGCTTCTCAGCTAGTTGGTCAATCTTCGCGATACCAGCCTGGGATACTGGGCGGGCCGTCATGCCTTCAATAGATTAAACTTGGAACATTCTCTCGGCTTTTGACAAACCTTCGTTGACACCATAAGCAAGATCACTTAAAAACATTTAAAATATACCAAGAGCACTTGCACAACTTAATATTCACTAGCTTTATTTCAAGACTTGTTGTTAATTTCTTTACAAATTGCCGGACTCTAACTCCATAAAGCATTGGTCTATTATTTTATGCATAATGGTTATATTTTTCCTGTTTAATTTTTATCTGTGAATGCATCTTTTGATAAGTCTTGAATTATTGTTCATCTTTTGATTCTCTTGATAGCAACGTGGATTGCGTTATCTTATGCGTCAAGTTCATAATAAACAAACACATTTAATCACTTTAACTCCTAAACAACACCCATCAAAACACTTTAACAACTTAAGAGCCGTAGAAACTCTTTTGTAGGGACTACCCCCCTTGGCTTCGTTAGGAGTTAGCCTAAACGGAGGAGCTAGGAGTAGGTGACAGTACCTGGCTCTGTGCTTTCCCCCAAGGTCACACCTCTCCCACTTTCTCAAGTGAGGAGACTGCTTTCGGAAGATTTTTGCTGCTGGTGTGCAATCGACGGACAACAAGTCTGAAGAAGATGAAGATTTTGCAGTAGAGGAAGAGGTCCTAGGATCGATCTCACCATCACCACATGAGATTCATGTGGTTGATCCTATGTTGGAGGAAGAGAAGGATTATTTTCATGAGCTTTCCCATTTTAAAGGCTCACTCAAGATGAATGACAAGCAGATTCAAGAGTCCTTAGCCATTCTCCAAGTTACTAGCACACTTGTGTCCCAAGTGGCTTGGAGAGATGATTCCATGGAGGCACAAACTTCCAATGGAATCATAGAGAATATCCAGAAGGTAACATCAACAACTAAAGGTAATCACATGTGTTTGATTTATGATAGAATTCATTTGATTGGGCTTGTTGAAATATTACATCAAGCCTCCATAAGTGATAATGAGGAAATTCGCAAGCTCAAACATGAATTGAATTCCACCCAAGATTGTCTGAAGGATGCTCAAGAAGCACTTCAAGAATCTAAGATCCAAAATGGGCAACTTCTCGAGGAGTTTCAAATTTCATGGCCTCCTACCTATGTTTTTTATTTTTGTATGGATGATAGCATGAAGATTCCTCATGGTATGGTGGACCATGAAATTCAAACTGATTTGCAGGTGTTTGAAGAGTTGAAAGATGAGCAAGTTGAATGCCAAACACTTGTCATGGATGAAAAAGAACATGAGTTGTCTCTTAGTGCAAGTTTCACACTTTTGGAAGAGGCACATGATCCTACACCCATGTAACCAACCTTGGGGAGAAGTTTCACACTTCCTGACTTAGAGGAAGAGTTGGCCCATTGTACTTCATCCTACACTGCTACTTCTTTCAGTTTTCATCCTAACGAAGTTTGGGTGAAGGGTTTTTTTACGTTGGTGCCACATGAAGAGTATGCGACTCTTGCCCTTCATAATGATCCTAGTTTATGTGCACCAATTCCTTTTGGGAAGCATTTACATCCATTGTTATTTTTTTGTATCACTTCTACTCATGGATGCACTTCTTTGAGCCACTTGGAATCTCCTTCTTTGACTGAGGGAGGTTCTTCATCCATTGCTTGGATAAGAGAACACATGATGAGACATATTGATACATCTTATTCTTCCTTGCAGCATTATGGGACATGGGATCCTCACCTATGTTATTGGATTAGATTTTATTGGTGTCTTCATGATTGTGTGCTTTTGACACATGGTGATTTTCTTGCTTGGAGGTGCAAGCTTCTTGAGTGCTTTTTGATGGATGATCACTTTGGACACATTGGGAGTGGCATATCTTCGTATCATTTCACTATGTTTCATTATGATGTATCTATCTTAGTGATTATGATGTATGGGAGAATGCATAGTAGAACTTGGGATCCTAGCACCCCTCCCCATGATGTATTATTATGTACCACTCTATGTATTGATGGAATGTTCCAGTTATGGGATCCTAGCATTCACACTTGGTTGAAATAATTCAGAGGATATTGTACACCTCCTACTTTGATTTATTATTTTGGGATACCTTTTGCATGATAGAAATACACAAGCATTGGGACATGGAAATCCCACATTCCGATTATATGTATTCACACTATGTATTGATGGGGTGCACAAGTGTTGGGACCTTGGTATCCCATACTTGATATATTTGTTCTTGATGACATTTCTCACTAGGAGAGTGAGCAAGCAGTGGGACCCAAGCATTGTTCTTGATGACATTTCTCACTAGGAGAATGAGCAAGCAGTGGGACCCAAGCATTGTTGATTATTGGCAACTCATTAGGAGCACATTTTTTTTGGTTGGCTTGAGGAAGCACGCCTCTTCTCTTCTCCACGGGTTCATCTTTGTAGCAATTCGTTATGGTTTTCTACATGCTTTTGGATGGACTTATGTTTTTCTTGCAGGGTGTCATGATGACTTCCATGTGACTCCTATGCATTTCATAGGAGAATATATATATTGCACCTTGTTTTTATGAGGATCATTTGGGATCCTAGTATCATTTGTACTTAGTCTTCACATTAAGTGCATGGTTGATGGTGGAGCAGATGGATCTACGCCTTGAGAGGATTGTTCTCAAGGGGTAGTTGAGGACTTCAGAGATACAGATTGTTATCCACTAATTTTGCACTTAGTGGATTTTTCGGTGAGCCGCTAGAGCATTGAACAAGTACACTTGTTCAAGATCAGAGTTCAGAAGTTTAGTGTGTTCCAGAGTTAGCCAGTTTTTGGTTGAACTGTTTATTTTTTGTAAAACACATGTTCATACCCCCTTGGGAAATTGTAAAAAATACCCTAACATTTAAATTTTTATAAAAGGTTTGGCTTCCCAGACTTAGGAATCAAGCCGACTAGCCTAGAGTGTTTTTTCCCTTGGTTATTATTGGTTGTTGAACAAACAACCAATAATTTCTAAGTTTATTACTTGCACCTCCAAAGTTGGGGTAGTTGTCTTGATGTTTCGGCCTTGGGAGGTTATTAGAGCCTTCGTGTCAATATTTTTTGTCATGCTAGGCATTTCGATTGAGTCGTATGAATATGTACTAGGTCCCCCTAGAGTTTCGTTTGATTTCGAGAAAAAATAATTTTCTCCATTTTTAAGCCATTTTTTAATGGTTTAAATGAGAAAATTCAAAATGTTAAAAAAGAATGATCCGGTGTCCGTTTTCGGCATGGTTAGGCTCATTTTCAAGCTTAGAGCAGCATATTTACTCCAGGGGCCACTTTCACCATCAGTCGGGCAGCCGAAGCACCCGTGAGGTAATATTTGGCTAAAAGAGCTTCAGAATAGCATTTTAATGCTAAGTTCAGATAAAATGCACCTAAGTCAAATTTAAAGTCAAAATTGAATATTTTATTAGTGGAAGATGACTTGGCATGGGTCCCCATTGATTCACAACCCACTTCATAATGTATTAGCATGAAGAAACTTTGGTTTAAGTTTGAAGTTTAAATTAATATGAAGGGAGGATGACGTGAAGGTGAGGTAGAGTCTCACGCTAGCATGTAATGGTGTGGTTGGAGGCCAGCGAATGGGATTAGGGTGGACCTCTCCCTTTAATGTTTTTATTTTAAACCATTACCAAATCGAATATTTGCACATCGCTTAGTTTCAAAGGTTTAGAGGTGATGTGACGCTAATGTTAAAAACATGAGGTTTAAGGAATAGTCACGATTTAATGGCATGGATGGATCACCCTAGCATGAAGGGTGACGTGATCTCACGTTAGCATGAATGGAGCTTGCACTGATTAGTTTGGTGGGCTCTCATGGCTCAGATCCTTTCAATTGCTAGTCAGCACTTGCTGCATCATTAATTTTAACTCAAACTTTATCTCCCACAAAGAACTCACGCGGCTCTCTCTTGGTTCACGCGAATGCACTTGGCATCTTCATATTGGATGGGTGATTTCTCCAAAGAGGAGATGAGGGGCGCCTTGCCAAGGTGAAGGCCACCTCCTCATCCACACTAATTGCAGCTCGAGTCTATTGAAGGGATTCGTACTCCAGCCTGTTATAACGTGGATTTTATTGGATTATGTTTGGAATTGAGATTTTTGTCAAGTGTTTTTGGATCCCTTAGTGCCAAATTCGAATTAGGGTTTTAGCTCTTGCAATTTGCATAAGCATTAGAGAGAATTTGAGGTCAAAAATGGGCCTCAAAAGGACCAAAATGTACTATAAAAATCAACCAATTACATTCTAGTAGATGACATCATCCCCCATGGTTGAGGTGGCATTGCATCAGTTAAGAATGCTTATTTGTCACATTTTCTATGGTGGATGAAAACCCATAGTTAACCAAGGTAGTGGTACAAGTACTTTTAAGTCATAAATTAAAGTACTCACAATAAAAGTCATTTCACACTTTCTCATAAAATAATATTATTGCTATTTTCAACTAAAGTACTCACAGTTCACTTTCTCATAAAATAATATTATTGTCATTTTCAAGTAAAGTACTCATAATTCATAAAAATGTCTTTTCACATTATTTTCTTATTTTCAAGTAAAGTACTCATAATTATTGTCTTACATTATTTTCTATGAGAGACTTAACTATAACACTCCTCTACAATAAAATGAAAAAAAAGTTTTACAAAATAATAATGTTCTAAAGATAATATTCATAGTTAATTTTTTATATATATTTTCACTAGTCAATTTTTAAGAATAAATCAAGTCTTATATTATTTTCTATGAGAGACTTAACTATAACATTCATTTACAATAAAATAAAATAAAAATGTTTTATAAAATAATAATGTTCTAAAGATAATATATATACACACTACTCAATTTTTAAGAATAAATTATGTCTTATATTATTTTCTATAAGAGATTTAACTATAACATTCATTTAAAATAAAATGAATATATAAAAAAAATAAATATGATTTTGATATTAATTTATTCTAATAATGCAATAAATATTATAATAATATTATTAAAATTTTACATTTAAATAAATATCAATTAAATCACATTAAAATTAAATTGATGAGGAATGTACTAAATATAAAAAGTCAACATAAATTAAAAAAATAACTCCTAAAAATATTTTTTTGTTTAATTTCATTTACAAGTTCAAGACAAATAAATGCTAAAGGACAATAATTTTTTGAGAATTTATAATGAATCTTAGTGACATCATTGTAGAGTTATTTTATTAATTTTATTTATAGTCAATTTAGAAAAGTAACTCAACCATGGTTATTTATATTGGGCATAAAAAGTAGTGTAGGAGGTGAGTTGTCATATATACCTACCCCATAAAACCCCTAAATCATAATATTTTAATATATCTTATATTTTTGTAGTACATCTCTTACGAGGCCCATTTTTGACCTCAAATTCTCTCTAATGTAGAGACTCTTTTGAGCTCTATTTTTCATGGATATTTTAGGCACGAACACTCTACCAAAATCTATATTGTAATACTTGTTTATGCTATTGAAATAAGAAGCGACTTTGGAGGTCTATGCATGAGTTCTTAGACTTGGTTCACATTGTCTTGGTGATATCTCTCTCACCTTATCTTTTCTTAAGCAAGTCATTATTCAATTTATGTTCTAACATAGCTTAGAAATATCTTGTTCGAATTTGTGCTTGAATATAAGGGTTTTGCAGGGATCATCCAAGGTGGAGAGTGTCTTGGAAATCAAGCTAATTTTTCCACATGCAATGGTTTTTCCTCTCTAATTCTTTCTTTTGCAAGTTCTCCAAGTCCTTTTCTTCTCAAAGAAAGAAACACAACAAGGAGACTAACCTTTCCTCCATCAACAACAAACTTCAATCTTTCTTTCGGTTACACTGGTTACTACAAGTGGATCTCTATTTTAAAGGTTATATCCTACCTCTTTTTCACTTTTGTAGAAGTTAGCAAGTCATTTAAATCTTTTTTTCAAGCTTGCTTGGCTTCTACTAAGTTAGATCTAGGCTTTCTAGCCTTAGATCTACTTTTTCAAAGTTAGATCCATCTTTTTAAAGGCCCATTTTTAAATATTTAGTTTCATTTCCAGTTTTGTAAATCTATTTCTTTCTACATCCAGCTTTTGACTTGAGATAGCACCCTGGGATTTCATCCCAAGGGCCACATTGTTTTGTGGTTGCTTCTCTATCCCACTATATCCTTGTGTGCATCTAGCTATCTAGAAGGTGTTCTTGGACTAGTGTTCTAGTGGTCATCTTGTTCCAAAGTTGATCCCACCTCATTGTTTGATTCTTCGTCTTTTTTTTACCTTTCTCTTTTTTGTCTTGGGAAATGTGCACTATTTTTCTCGAAAAACATGCATATTTTTCACTTTTGTTTGCTGTTTTTTTGTGTTTTTTAGGCCATTTTTCAATTTTGGAATTTCTCAAAAAATATTAAAAAAATTGAAAAACTTTTGAAAAATTCATTTTTCTTTTTTTTTGTGTTTTTCTCGAAAAGCATGCCATTTTGTATTTGCTGATTTTTTACTGATTTTTTGCAATTTTCTGTTATTTTTTAAATTCTGGAAATTAGCCTAAAATGTTAAAAAATCTTTAATTTTAAATTCTCAAAAATTCTCAAGTCGTTTCGTCAAAACATCGTGCATTTTACATCAAAATCGGTGAGCTTGCCTTATCCTTTCCAAGTTTTGAGTGGATCTCATTCCATTGTTTTGGTCTTTTGTTTCATTTCATAAGGCACTTGTCTTCTCATCCACTTAATCTTTTCGAAATCACAAGTTAAAATTTAGTTTCCTAATACTCTTACTAGTCCTTGTTCAAAGCTCTTATCCACATGTGAACTAAAAGCAAAACCAAGCAAGAAAGTGCAAGCAGAACTAGATCCAAAGACAAGGATCCAAAACCAAAAAGAAGTCATTATCCTTTGTACAAACTCATAAGAGTTTTTCATTTGTACTTAAGTTATTTCTCAAAGTCTTTACAAGGGTTAAATTCTCAAGGCATTTGTATTTCATTAACAAAACAAGGCTAAGTGGGATAAGGCCTCCCATACTTGGTTTTTCTTCTCCATTTGGGGAAGAGTGTCTTTGTTCTTAGCTTAAATTTATTTCAAGTATTTAGAGTAGTTTTATTTTTACAAAGTAGATACTAATTGTTAGTTTAGTCATCTCATCTTTTGTTTATTTGAGCTACATCATCTTTATGTTCTTATTTCAAGCTGCTTGTCTTTTAACAGAGAGCTAAAGTCTCTTGAACTTGCCATAACACAAGTCAAGAGCACTCTCTATCGAAGAGCATTCCCACTGCATTTTTTTGCATCAAGCATATAGTTTAGTTAAAGTCTCTTAAACTTTCGTCATAAGACGAAGTCAAGAGCACTCTCTGTCGGAGAGTTGAACTGTGTGCTCCTAATTTAAAATCATTTCAATTCACTTTCCCATTAAAATTTACTTCGTTGCTATCCCTCACCTAGTATGCTTTGCCGACCCTAAAAAGTCAGACTCATACTCAGAACGATGATCGAGTTTGTTCATCTTGCAAGTGATAACATAATAAAACTTTCACCCCACAACCATTAGAGGAAATTTGGGGTCTAAAATGGGCCTTATAAGAAAACGTGCCAAAATAAGTTTTTGTGAGTTGGAATTCAAGAACCAATAGAATTTCAATAAAATAAGTCAACCATAATGGTTGAAATGACATATTTGTCATTAAAAAAAACTACTTTTTTTGTTCGTATTTTCGACATATCTCATTGTGTTTTTACTCAAATTTCGATCGGGAGAGCTCGTTGGATGTAGAATTTGATTCCGCATCCAATGAGTACCCACACTGCATACTTTTGACGGACCACGCTACCCCAAAAACAAGAAATACTTGAAAAAACGTGGTGATGACATCATCATCACATTTTTTCAGGTATTTCTTGTTTTTGGGGTAGCGGGGTCCATCAAAAGTATGCAGTGTGGGTACTCGTTGGATGCGGAATCAAATTCCACATCCAACGAGCTCTCCCAATCGAAATTTGAGTAAAAACACAGGGAGATATGTCGAAAATACAAACACAAAAAATTGTTTTTTTCTTTCTTCCTCCAAAATTAATCAATATTATTTTATTATTTTAACTATTATTTTATTATTTTCCTTAGGAGGCCCATTTTAGACCCCAAAATTCCTCTAATGCAATGCATCGACGTTTTGGATAAATACTCAAGTAGTGGAAAAATTACAAGTGTGGGCTTCGGGCAACCCAATCTGAACATTCGCTGGTTAAATTCTATGAAAACCTAACTTGTGATTCCAGACAGGTCCGTCATGTCTTCGAACGGGACAACTGAAAGTATTTCCGGTTAGGTTTTCTAAACACCTTAAGCAAGATCATCTTTAAAATTTACAATAAAATAAACCAAGAACATTTGCAAAACATTCTCACCAATATTATTCTAAGACTTGTATCTCCTGCATCCCCAAACACTATACAATTTTTGACTCCATTTGGCACTGGTCCATTTACACTTACATGTTTTAATTAATCTAGGCCATTTGTCCTTTTGAAGTTCTACTTGAATTTATTATCTCTCTGTGGATGCTTTTATTTTTCAAGTCTTTATTATAATGTTAATCTTATATCTTGTATTGCAACATGTATTTCCCTTTATCCTTTGTTTATTTCATCTAAAACTGTGATCTCATCAAAAACTCCTAAACAACACCCATCCGCATCACCATACACCAAAAACACTTAAAATACATTGAGCCATAGAAACTCTTTGTTAGGGAATACCCCCTTAGCTTCGTTAGGAGTTAGCCTAAACGGAGGAGCTAAGAGTAGGTGACAGTACCTAGCTCTGTGCTTGCCCCCAAGGCCACACCTCTCTCACTTTCTCAAGTGAGGAGACAACATTCATTAGATTTCTGCTGTTGGTGTGCATTCGGCAGACAACACAAATGAATAGCTCACTTTGTATATTCATTCATGATTCTCCATATGTTCAAGATTATGGGTGATATTGTTCTCCTAATGATTGATGAGAAGTCTCCATGACAGTTGGTTTGCAGGTGCATGCATTTGTGCATGTCGATATCACTTCCTTCAGTTGATGTATGGCCCATGGTGTAGTTAGTTGTGGTGGTGGAAGGAATTGATGATGTGATGGTATTTTCCTATGGTTTCTTCATTGCTCGAGGAAAAGCATATTTGGGAGGGGAGGACCATCACGTCCCCAATTTTGGCCTAAGAAAAATTGGCCAAGGTCACCTAGGAAGAATTCATGAAAAATTAAAATGGTGGCTAAAATAATTAAGTTGGCTAAGTAAAATTACCCTGAGATTCTCAAATACTGATTATGGGATAATTTGGCCACATGAGACCCCTAATTCAATTTTTCAAGAAAAAATAGCCAATGGGGGATAAATTGAAGAATGCTTGCCCACTTAATGAAGTCAAAGAGGTAATTATGAAAGTAATTGGGAATTTAATGAGTAAATGGGGTCAAAGGGTGCTCAAGAAAAGGGTGAAGGAGGTTAGAGGGCGCACTTAGGGAGGTAGTGAAACAATTATGGACCACTAATCACTCAATGTATGGTGTTCCATGGTATTGGCTAAAGGTGATTTTGGAACATGGTTTTCATTGGCTCATGGTATTGTCCCATGGTATTGGAGACTTCTCAAATATAAAAGGAGACAAAAGCAAATGGAAAAGGCATGCTTGAATATTTGGAGATTTATCCTTGAGACCATTTAGGGGTCAACCTAGAGTTTTCATTTGGGGTTGGCAAACCCCATCTATCCATTCTGGTCAAGTTTCGGTGGTGCAACAGATCCACCCTAGCTTGACAAGGGGGAGGATCCATTTAGGGTCTTCATTGGAGCTTCATAATTTGATTTGGTACCACATTTCGAGTTGACATCACTTCCAAGTTCTTGTTGAATGTATTTTGGTAGCTGCTATCGCGGCCATAGTTATTGTACTGTTCACTCTTTGTTAGCCATAATAAAGGTGCCAATATTACCTCTCCATTGTGATGTGTTCTAGAATGTCTCTAACGTGTTTGACGAAATGTTGATGAGAATACATACTGCTTGTGAAAATTATAAATCAATATAAAATTGATTAATGTTTGATAAATTCATATATTTTGTGACCATCCCGGATCGGGGATAGTACAACATAAGAGGCAAAAGAGGACAACTTTCTATTGAACAACCAGTCCTGAGTACATACTTCTGCAATCTGATATCATAAACAGCGAGGAAGAAGGTCAACATACCTCTCTTTCAGTCCTTCAACAGCTAGCATTAACCCACTATAATAGTATAATATGATGCCCAGCCAAGAAGGAAAAACCTGAAATGAAATAATGATGAGTTTAGATGCAAACTATCATACAAAAATAATGACATGGTCAGAAGCATACAGTAGTGCCTTCTAATGTCCACATTAATGCCTTATAAAGAATGCCAATGTACTAAGCCATGCCTCCAAATATGTAGAACATGCCTTGTATGATGTGAGGTGCACCTTTGAGGATGAAATCATCTCCAAATATGCAAATGTATCTCTATATGAGTGAAAATGCCCCAAACATATCCTTAATGGAAAGCTACGTATCAAAATGTGCAGAAAGATCCCTCTAAGTTCAGTGCTTGAGCTCCATGCATGTTCTGGTGGAAACACCACCAACCATGACTTACTTAAACTCCTAATGACACATAATGTAGAAACAACTAGCATTTAGTTAAAACCTTAATTACACAATGTATAAACAACTAACATAAAGTACATACAACTAACATAAAGCTCTAATGACTAACAAAAAGCACCGATGACTACATGATTACATTAAGTGCAAGGACTGACGTAAAGTTTATTATTTCTAGGCATCATAACACACTATATGTATATATTTTAGATAATATACTATTGTTTATGGAATCTCAATTTTATTAACAATTATGTCTTACTGTACTGCTAATATCCTGTGCCGGCAGAGATCTATCTTACAACCAGTTTTCAGGAGCTCTTCCAACATGGCTTAGCGACAACAATTTGAATGTGTACGCAGACAGTAATTTTCTATACAAAGTCATCGGATGACTTTACAAACTTATGAATAGAAATTTGATATTGTTCTTCCGTTCTGCCTTCTTTTCCCTCTTTGTATATCATCACTTGTCTTTATTTCCATCTATGTTATAATTAACAGGTTCCTCCTTTACTAGTAAATTTCAGTGTCTATTGTTGGCTGTGATAATCAAGAATTTATAATATGTAATAGCATGACATGCAGGAATCTGGTAGGAAATTACTTCGCAACAAATGAAGCAGATAATAGGTAGGTGCACCCCCTTTCTATCTCAAATTTTATTACGTAGTAACAAGGAAAAATAAAATATTGAATTAATATTGAAAATATTATTATTTAATTACTAAAGGGAAAATTGCTAGAATTTAATAGTCTAAACAAAATCATCAGTCTAGAATTTATCTGAAACCTGTGTACTAATAGTTTGAATTTTTTTTCTGTTTTGTATGTTTAAGAATAATTAAGTTGTGTTTCTTTCAGGCTATAATCATTATCAATAATTATTATAATTGGTGATTATCAACAACTTTTTTATTACAGATTTTCTGGGAGAGGATTAGGTTGCCTCCAACAGACCTTTCCTTGCAATAAAGGAGCTCCACGTTGTGAGTCATTCTAGTTGTTTTCCTTTCAAGTACAATAAGCTGCATCATCCAAAAAGTTAACTGTTTTATTCATTTGTAGTAATGTATGTATATCGGATCCTGCACTTGCCAAGTTGGGGATAACTATTCATGGAGATTGGGCTTTTATTAATGAGACTAACAAATTTGAGGTTTTCTTTTACGTATTTTCATTTTCAGTATGTTTTCATATGCATCTTACCTTTAATCATAAAATTATTTCTTCTACTCTAAGACAGAATATAACTCAAAGGATTCAATATTGTCATACCATTTCCATGATTTGTTGAACAACCTTTGATCTTCCTTGTCATTGTTTGTTATCACTCATACTCCTACTTCTTGTGATAAGGCCCTAAAGCACAAGCAAGGCTTTGGTGGAACTATGAGGGGCTACCCAATGTCACCACAATAGGTGCCTTGCTCACTTTAGGCTAGCTCTCATCCAGCTCAAGGGGAGGTTTCTCTAACTTAGGATTGTTAAGGCTTTAGGCAATTGGGCTCTATGTGAAATCAAAGATTGCTTTAACAAACAGAAATATTTTTAGAAGAGGTTTAAAAAAGGCGATGGGAGGACCATGACTAGTGTCAAATCCATTGGACAAGTGGAGTCATGGATCAACTACTAAGGGTAGTTACTACAAGGTTAAGACTCAAGAGTGATATACTCCAAATCAAGCACCTATAAACAATCATTTCTTGCTGTCCGTTAATGCAGAAAATGACTTGTGATTACCCGGATTGAAGAGAGATAAATGTAAGGATATAACTAACCCGAATCAAGGAGAGATAAATGTGAACAAATTCTAGCAATAGAATACAAAGGCATAGAAGGGAATGAAGAGAATGAACCACACATTTGTTCTAAATATAGGAACAATATTTTTGATGAGGAATCATGTTACCTATATCATTTCATCCCTCCATCCCATTTGATGCAAGTATTTCAACCTTAATATTCAGTAATAAAATCCAAACAAATATACTTCAAAAATAGAAGAAGCTCTCATTCTCATTTGTCTTCAATATTTTCAACAAAATCTTAAGGGAAAAGGTTCCCACATCCAACCATCCTCTCAAATGGAGAGAGTAAACCCTTAAATAGGTTTGAGATCAAATCCTTTTACAATAAACAAGGAATTGTGTTTCTAGATCCATTAGTTGTCCAAGGAATACAATAAAATAATACATTTTCAACCTCCTCAACTACCCTCTTACTAAAATTAGCAATAAGTTGTTGAGATCCACTTTTCTCTCTTAAAAGAAACAATAAAATAAGCATCCTTATTACCAAGGAAAACAATATAATAAAGTTATCATGTAACTAACTCCATGAGAAAATTCAAACATAATAAAAGAAGGGAGTTAGTTAAGTAACAACCTCCAAAAATAGCCCAAGAAGGTAGGGTGCTTCCTCTAAGTGGTTGAGCAGGTAACCACCTCAAGGAAATAGCAAACAAATCTCCAACAAGTGCACCCTCCAAAGGAATATCTACCATGTGTCAATAAAGTTTCATATTGGGAAAATTTGGGTTTTGACTTGTTGCCACCTTACACACACCTAGGGGGAAGCACAATAGAAATATTCAAGTTGCTCGTTGTGTCCTTAGGGGAAATTATTGAGTCAGGTACTGTCACCTGCTTCTGACTCCTCCATTTAGGAAGAACTCCTATGAAGCCAACGGGTAGTCCCTACAAAAGAGTTTATAAGGCTCTTTGTTTTTATTAAGTTTGCTAATGTCGGACAAGATTGTTTTTTAGGATTTTTTGATGGATGATAAAGTTAATACTTGTTGACCACCAAACCAACTAGGTGGAAAACCATGTACCTTGAAGACAAGAAATATTTACTTGACAAAAAGTTTCAAGCGAGCAAGTTTTTTTCTTTCTCCTCTTATCTTTTCTCCATGAAATTTCTGCACCCCTGCAGGGGATTTTGTAATAATATGTCTGCATGAGGGTCAAATTTTGTAAAACGTAGTTGCCTAAGACTTTATCAATGGGGAATTCCTTTCATAGAGTGTTTTTTCCCTTGGATAATTAAAATTCCTTTCTAGTAATTCTAATTATCCTAGTTTTTCACTCAAAATTTCCTCCAAAGTGGTGAAAGGAGTTCTAATGATCGAGTCCAAGGGGTTATAAGGTCCAAAAATGTTGTAAAACACCATGCTAGACACTATCTAGAGACTTGCAGAATTTCATTAGGTTTGGCCTAGGATTTTTTGATTTTTGGTGATTAAAAAATGTACCTCACCATAAAAAGTTGTAAAGAAAAGAGGGATAAGTGGCTCCTAATTCACATAAATGGGATACGAGTACTCAAAATCAATGGCATGAGACCTCCTACATCCTTGGTCCAAGTTTGAAGTCATTTGGATGAGTTTTGATAAGGTTTTGGGCTTGTTTTCCTAGGTCAGTCCCCCAAAACAAGAAAATTGGCCATTAATTAGAATGACAAATTTTTGGAAAGTGCCTAAAGTCACGTAGAGGGTGGAAATGTTGTTTCTTAAAGTCATGTTATGTTCCTTAGGTGACATTAGAGGCTAAAAGGGCCCTCCAGTGCAAGTGTTTATTAAGTTAGAAATTGCCCTCTCTAAGAAGTGTGCCCCCCTCTCCATGGGCCCTTCCCTCACTCATGTGACAAGTGGAAAACATGCAAATGGAGTCTCCCTTCAGTATTTTCCTATTTAAGGAGTATTCCCCTCCTCATTTTGGTTACAATCCCTCATTTTCTCATGCTCTCTCTATCTCTTTTACTTCCATTTTTCTCTCACTCTTTTGAGTTACTGTAATTTCCAGCCATTTGACATTTTACTAAAAATATTTGGAGGAGATATTGTGTTGTTTGGTGGTGATTTGCTCCTACTTTTGCAAACTTTCAAATGTTATTGAGGCCAAAGAGGTAAACTTTTTTTCCTTGGTAAGATCTTTTCATATTTGTTGTAGATCTTATGAGTTTCTCTCTCGAGTTTAAGAAGTTCAAGTATTTCTTGATTGAATAGTTTGATTTCTTGAAAAATAGTGGGAATTTCATCTTTATTTGTGTTTGTTAAGATTATATTACAAGTTTCATGTCATCCAAGATTGAAGAGTGGAATTCCTTGGTTGGAGACCCTACTTCTTCAACCATTTGAAGAGCAAAGAGCATTCTAACTTCTCCTTACTTTAAAATTTATGCAATATATTTTATCTTTGTTTGCATCTTTAAATCTAGCTCAAATCTTCATTTTAACAAGTTATTTGAAGCTATTATCTCAATAATATTTTTTGTACAAATTTTTTATACTCACATTCTTAGTGTCCCAAAGCAATTTTGGGCACATTTTAGTGTTTATATTGACGCCTAGGGAGAATTGAGCCCCTTAGGTGACCCCCTTGATGTATTATCATGTTATATCGTATTGTTATCATGTATTTCATCTTAGTAAGGTATCATTGGGAAAAAAGTGTGCCCCTCTTGACTTAGTCATGTTGATCCATGTATTGTTCCGTGTAAAAGTGATCTCTACCATTGATGATGTTTTAATATCAACCGTTGGATGAAAAAGTAATTTAGGGTTTGTGTCTCTCAAAAGCTATATAAAGAAGAGACCCCTTTCATTGTATCCCATCGGGAAATTTGGCACCATTGGCTCTTGAAGAATGATAGAGAAATTTTTATGGGATCTCTTGTCTTGTGTGGACGATTGAAGAATGTTCTTTGTGATTGATTGATGTTTTCTCTTGCTTGCATTGGAATATCGTGGTGAATATATCTTGCATATTTTGCATCCATTATTATTACTTGCAGGGAAGAAGGTGATTTGACAGGGATGCATTGGTTGGGGAAACCCTCTTTGTATCTCTCGAATCGTTGTGTTGACAGGGAGTGGTTTTATCTTATGATCAATCATTTTCTCTTAACTTTCATCTTCTTACTTGCATTCAACATTTTTCTTTCCGATCTCATTGTTGTTTTACTTGGATTAGTAGGAGACAGGGCGCACCTGTGGGTTCTTGGACAATTTTAATATGGTGGATCTTCACCTTCATTCCACTTGATCTATGCGGAAATAGTATTTATCACTTCAGCATCCATCCTCAAAAACATCAAGTAAGTTCCCTCGGGTAAGATCCATTCTTATTCTCTGTATCTAATTGGGGCTACATTTTTCTTTCACAACAAAACCCACATTTAAACCCTCGTCTATTTCTTTAGTAGTTTCTAGTTTGCGACGTTTTATAAAATTTAAAACCACTTTGGAATTGTTATCACATATATAGTAAACGGGCTACCATATTCTATTTTTTAGATTTCAGTACACTTTGTTATCACATATATAGTAGCCAGGCTACCATATTCTATTTTTCAGATACAGTACATTTTTCAGCCAGATCTCTTACATATGAGATGCTGAGATGAGCAGTTTTGATGGATCATTATTTTGTTAGTGGACTATTATACTCTCCCATGTCAGGACTGAGTCTCAGGACACTCAGATTCGAGGACTGATGTAGACATTCAGTCATTTGCAGAGAAGTTAGTGATGCCCAGATTGGTTCTAGTGTTTTCTCATTGGACAGATGATGGTTCAGATGGATTATTTGCATGGTTATGACTCGACATTTATTTTATTGTGTTATGGTTATCATTGCTCTTATACTCATCTTTGTGACATATACTAGCATTTAGTGTCATGATCTGGCAGTCATAAATATATGGAATTAGATGTATTTGTATTATGTATTGGTGTCCCTACTTAGACTTGGAAGTTCCCGATCTATACTCATTGGTTTTACCCTCCCTAGGGAGAATAGAGGTAGTCATTCCCACCATTCTTCGGCTAGGCTAGTGTTGGATTCATCTTTCACTCTCTCCACCCATCCATTACCTTCCAGTTTTGTTTTTAACCCGACTTACTACTTGACTTATGGCATGGAGGACCTTTTCCCTACTAGAACCTTTGTTGGACAAACCTCCCTGTTTATAATGTGTCTTGGCTCTAAGTTGGTGACAAAAATTGCCTTTGGTGAGTTGGATTGTATGGCTAAATCATTCTAGTCGGTTGTCCCGATGTTTGGCACTGTGCAGAACCCCCCCCTAGTCACTTGAGATGTTGTTGGCTAAAACTGAAAGCTCATGTACTACTTGTATTAGAAATGTTTACATATGCACCCATGGAAAATGTAAATTCTAAAATGTGTTTCTTAACATATACGAGAAAAGGGAAAGAGCAATGAAATGCTAAAATACTCCGTGAAGGGTATAAGAAAAGGTCCCAAAAGTAATGGTTAAATATATACTATATCCAAATATTGTTGACCTTATAAATGTGAATATGTCCTGGATGAAAGCTGCAGTTAGCTGTGCTTTTAAGCACTGGTGAAGTCCCCAAAAGGTCATATAGGACAAAAAGGCCATGGAAATAAAATTTGATGGTCCTAATGAACCTGGATCAAACTTGATGTAGACATGATGCCTAAGTTGAATAAGCAATCTCTGAACAACTCAACCATTTGTGAGGCACTGCCATTCCCTGTGTTGTTGTTTGTCCGGCATGTGGTTATAGTGAGTATTCCCTTTCCATATCCAAAGTGTCATGATGTTAAGTTGGTAGTCATCATTTTCCCTAGCCTTGTCAATTTCAGCCTTCACCCTTCACTAGCAAATTGACTACAACTATGAAGTGAGTATAGTCTTGAAAGTCTGGTCTGAGTAATAATAAATAAAACCCTATATATGTATTTGGTTGATGTACCGCCAGTGAGGTGACTGCTACTTGTTATGATTGTTACTTAAATTATTTGTAGAGCATGTCTTAGCCTTGTAACACTTGTAGCAGATGGATGATAGTCTGAGTTATATTATTGGTATCTGGTCATTTACAGGTGATTATATTGTCTATTGGATATTGTTGATGATCAGGCAGAGACCTAGAAAGGGTATGAGTATGCACCCTAGATGGATTTGGACTCTCTGAGTCTAGTGAGATAGCTTATTTTCAGTTCCGGGCACTTGCAGAGATGATCAGGCTCATTTTACACTTATGATGCAGTTTTGCTTCACTCGATGATCTGTCTGAACAGGGAGATGTTTTTTTCGGATCTCCTAGGGCGCTGTATGGGGCATAGGGGATGCAGCCACTTGATTGTACCATAGTACTCCCATCCCAGAGAGCCTAGTGGAATCAGTTTGACAATGCAGGCATGCTAGGAGGTTTTTCTAGCAGGTTCACATTTCCCGAGGCAGATTAAAAAATGATTAAATGGCTATTGAAGAAATCGATTTGGGCTACTGAGGCAAGAAAATGACATGGGATGAGTCATGATGATGAGTATGATGTCCTCCGCACCTTCTCCAGCAGTTGCAGCACTTGATTGGGCCCACGCCTATTTTTTGGGCATTTTTATATTATTTTCTGGAGCTTTTGGGAGGCTCACGATTTCCTCAAGGAGGCACAAAGTCAAAAATTAGAATATTATATTATTTTATTGTGCCATGGGGCACCCAGAGGGAGTTAGATAACACTCCATGGAACCACCATGTGCTTCATTTATTTCTTGTTGAGTGGGGTACCCTCTTTGTGGGTGCTCTAGTCCACTTTGGTACTTTATGGTTATATTGATCCATGCATTGTATGTTGAGCTTATCTCAACCATTGATTAGAACAATTATATCTTTTAATTTTAGCTACTCGTTTTGAAAGTGGTTAGGATTTTGGTTCTCTCAATTTTATTTAAAGGAGAGAGCTTCTCATTTGTAAGGGGTCTTTGGCTCTTAGATCTGGATAATAGAAAACTTTTCTTGTGGATATTTTCTTGGATCTCCTTTGCATTTGATGTTATTAGATGGTGATTGTAAATTTTTTTGCTTACTAGCATTTGGGAAATTGTTATGAGATCTATATTTTTTGGGGATCATTGTCTTGTCTACAGGAGGACGACTTCAGCTTGGGCGTATTTGTAGGGGGGTCTCAACTCGCTTGGATTGTCTTCATTTTTTATCAGGGAGTTTTCATTAGTGTGATGGTGACCTATGATTTCTTCTTGCTATTTTTCTACAACATATAGCTTCTTTCTCATGTCACAACAAATCTGATATGGTTGACGTTTGTTGTGCAAGAGAAAGGGCGCATTGACTTCCTCGAGCAAACACTGGACATAAAACTCGCTTCAAGCTTCTCAAATTGATCGGGATGGAAGGGATCATCATCATCAAGGCATCTACAAGGTTTTCCAGGTAATATCTATAGGTTGGTTCTTTTCTTCCATGATATCAATCCATTGTACCTGCTTTTCTTCAATTTACTAAAAATTCCAAAATATTTAAAAGATCCAAAAATACTTAATCGAGGAACCGTTCGATCTTTGGACAAGCCACTGCTGGGTTTTGTAGATCGGGCATCCTTCTCACCAATTCATCCTCAATGTTGTCCAAAAAGTGGTTGGTTTTCCCTAGATCTAAAAAACTGTCTGTTTAAACCCCACCGCCCCCACTGAAATTTTGACTTTTCCAGATTTGATTTTTTCCAAAAAATAATCACTTGGGTTTGCAGATTGGGTCCTCCTCATTATAAAACATCTCCAATGCTAAGATAGTTACTTCTAGGTGGCCCTAGATCTGAGAAACTAACTTTCAACACCTTAGCACTCCTAGTCATTTTTTGACTTTTTCGGATCTGATTTTTTCTGCATTTTTTCAACTTGGGTATGTAGATCAGGTCATCCACATCCCACTTCTCCTCCAATGCTAAGATGATGCCTCCCAGATTGTCTTAGATCTAAGGATTTGTTCCTCCAAACCCTAGCGCTAGCACTCCTTCTGTTGGTTTCCCCTGCAAACTGAATTTTTTGAGCCAAACACATTTCTAGGTCCATAGATCAGGGCATATCCCAAGTGGTTTCACTCTAACGTTGTGCATATACTGACTCCATTGACCAAGGCCCAACAAGCACTGATCTCCAAGCCTAGCACTAACCCTCTTTTGACCTCTTTTTTCCTGAAAGTTGACTTTTCTTTGATGACTCAGGTACTTTGACATTGTCACATCTTTCATTGAGTCTTTCCCTTGGGTACTAGATAGTCCCAGCTCTGTCCTTACTCACCTGCATTGGTTACGTTTCCCAAGGTAGCGGTTATCTTCATCAGTTGCTAGTATCTCAATCCCATAATTTACCTTGGTTCCACTTTGGATCAAACTTAACACTTCCATAACGCTAATCCAAAGCCTTGGCAAAGCTGGTAACATCTCCCATAGATCTAGGGTCTTCAATTACCTTACACCTTACATACCTCAATCCTACTTGATCTGATCTGGTGTCTAGGTCTGATCTCTCCTGTCAGGAGTAGATATGGGTCTCCCCCTTTGTTGTCTTGGACTTAGATAACATAAAGCAAAAAATGCCTTGATTGGCGTGACAACCATTCATTTGGGAGTTTAGGCAGTCTTGGTTCCACCTCCTTGGTTTCCTGTCCCTCTACCATCCATCCTGGATCCATCTCACATAGGAAACTACAAGGTTTATCATAACATTTTGGCATCGTTGCTGAAGAGGTAGAGGCCTACCTTGGTTCTACATACCTCACCTGTCCTATGACATTATCCGTTGGTGAACACGACAATTCATTCACCTGGTGACTCCACAACGTGACTCCACTGAAAAGTGAACCAATCCCATAAATCATAATGAATTCATATGTATTTTTGAAACACATGAAGGAATTAACCAAAAACATGATTAAAATTACAAGACAAATAAATGAAAGGGATAGATGGAGGTCAGACTACGGGTACGAGGATAATCTTGAGCACGACTATGGGTATGAATCTAATTATCCCAATCTTTATGATACCCACCAACTTTCTCACCCATGCAATAAATATTTCCCAACAATCCTGAGTGGACCTGTAAGTTGACATGAACCTAGAAGTCAATCCCAATCAGAGCCTTATAGCCAAGTAACCGGAGCTGTTAAAAAACAAAAAAAATGGTCTCCTTTTGACGTTTTTGAAATACCAGGAGCACCTCATCCTATGCCAAACAATTACACTAGGAGGTTGCCCCGGTTTAGTGGAAATAATGATATATCTATTGAAATTCATTTGGACATTCTCTGGGATTACATGGAAATTAGAGGTGCGGACAATGAAGATGTTTTTATGCGAGACTTAGGAAAATCCTTGCAAGGGGATGTTCAACTATGCATTAGAGGAAATTTCAACTCAAAATGGGCCTTTTAACTTTTATTCAAATTCCATGTCATCATGTGTTAGCCAATGAAATTGCTTTAAATTTGAAATACTGTATAGGTCTTAAACACTTTTTTAATATAAATTTGGGGATAGGTATCATAAAAAAAAACTACTTTTTTTGTTTGTATTTTTGACATATCTCCCTGTGTTTTTACTCAAATTTCGATTGGGAGAGTTCATTGGATGCGGAATTAAATTCCACATCCAATGAGTACCCACTCAGCATACTTTTGACGGACCCCACTACCCCAAAAACAAGAAATACATGAAAAAATGGAATGATGACATCATCATTTCGTTTTTTCATGTATTTCTTGTTTTTGGGGTAGCGGGGTCCGTCAAAAGTATGCCAAGTGGGTACTCTTTGGATGCAGAATTTAATTCCGCATCCAACGAGCTCTCTCGATCGAAATTTAAGTAAAAACACAGGGATATATGTCAAAAAATACAAACAAAAAAGTAGTTTTTTTATTTTCTTCCTCCAAAATTAATAAATATTATTTTATTATTTTAACTATTATTTTATTAGTTCATTTTAGGAGGCCCATTTTGAGTTGAAATTTCCTCTAATGGTTTGATCATTTAGCACCAGAATCCATCACTGGGTATGACATGTTCACAGATCTGTTAATAGATTAGTGGGGTAGGAACACTGATAATTTTTTAGAGTATGAATCTAGCAATGATTATAATCAGTATATTGCCATTTTTCTTTGTCAATTGGATCATTCCTCTCCTGAAATGTTCCAAATTATGAGCATGCCTGCAATCCATAAGAATGTTACAGAGTACTTTGAGGATAATGTTTCAAAACCTTGTGCTGAAATTAAGAGGGATATCAAACAAATCATACAAGATACTCTGTTATTATTACCTGAAGCAGTCACAGAGAAAATCTTGGATTTAATCCATGGAAGGGAATCTAACAATCAAGAAACATCCATAGTTGAGCCTTCCATTTGTGAGTCCGTTAAATATCCTTTAGAAGAGAAACTCCATAGTCATTGCCTAATTGACGATAATTTGAGTCAGTATTCAAGCCATCTGAATCTGGATTCAGACGTTGATGAAATCAATCAAACTTCTGTTGAAGAGAAATCTTTTGGTCATATTGTGATTGAAGAGCACGCCTGTATGAGTGATAGGAAAACTGAAACCGAACTTATTGATGTTTTTCCTTATCTAGAGCTTAAAGAAGAACAATCACGTGATGACACAATTATAAGTGAACTTTATCAAGAACATTGCAATGAGGAGCCTTGTCCTGATAATATCAATAGAATTCTTCATCCAACCCTTAATCAAGATATGTAGGTTCGATGTGTGGATACTAACCTTGTTTCAAATCTTGAAATCACTCCTGCAATTAATTCAAAAGCTCTTTCCTCTCATCAAATTTTGAGATCAATTATTCCAAGTCTGGGAGAAAATTGTCAATCCACCCTCCCGTCCCAACTCTTCAAGTCTTCTTGTATGGGCTTATCTTTTAATCAAGTTGTTACTTTCAAAATCTTTAACCAGGAGTTTAATCATTATCACATAATTGGGGAAAAGGCACTTCATGTCTTGTCTCAGTCATCCGTAATGAATAAATTTTTTCAATTTGTAAATCTATATTATGGATGGTTGGAGAAGGTGTATAAAGATCAATTTCATATTTTCTCCATTTTTAAACAACAAATGGGCTTGATCTCAGTCACAGTTTCATTACATTACAACTTGTCCCCATTTGATTCTCCTAGACTGAATAGAATTGAATGTCCTAATAAGGTAGGGGAGAAAACAAAGAACTGTTTGGAGTGGCTGAGTCATGAATCATATTGTCTTCCTCTGTCAAGAACGAACTTGCATACCTTTTATGACCCTATCAGCATCTTGATGGATGAGTTTTTAGAAATTCAATCTCATCCCTGACATGATTTCATTTCTCTTGATTCATATCTTGGTTTAATTTTCAAGCAACAAGTTGTAATGGCTTCAATTTTTATTAACATTACTTACAAGCCATCTTTGACTTGTTGTATCATTAATTGTAAAGAAAGGTCAATAGAGTTGTTCATCAAGTGGTTGCATTGGATTTATGATTTTACCTAACACTTGTCTAAATTGGTTAGAGTAGGGTAGACAGGATATGAATAAGCCTTTCCTGACAGTAGTGTAGCTTAGAATTTTCCATTTTTTTTCTGAAGCTCTCCTTTGAAGCTCTTAGTATAGTTTTGTTTTTGTTATCATGCAAAATAAAAAAATCAAACTTTTCTTGAAAGTTATGGTTATAGATTAGATTCATTTCTTGCTTTTCGATTTCATGCATTTCTATTTCAGTATTTTATATAATATCCACATATTGTTGTGACAACCGGTCTATGAGTTTGGTATAGCTTTGGACATGCTGCAGGTAGTCGGTGACATTTTGGTAGCGGTTGCAGAGCTGGAAGGATTGATCGAGGATGCGAGAAGCAGAGTACGAGGACCAGAGATTCTGAGGTTCTCAAGCGCTTTTTTCAGCAGAGCACTTGTCCCAGCTAGAGCCAGATGTTATCACATCTATAGTAGCCAGGCTACCATATTCTATTTTTCAGATATAGTACATTTTTCTGCCAGATCTCTTACATATGAGATGCTAAGATGAGCAGTTTTGACGGATCATTATTTTGTTAGCAGACTATTATACTCTCCCATGTTAGGATTGAGTCTCAGGACACTCAAATTCGAGAACTGATGTAGCCATTCAGTCATTTGCAGAGGAGTTAGTGATGCCCAGATTGGTTCTAGTGTTTTCTCATTGGACAGATGATGGTTCATATGGATTATTTGCATGGTTATGACTTGGCATTTATTTTATTGTGTTATGGTTATCATTGCTCTTATACTCATCTTTGTGACATATACTAGCATTTAGTGTCATGATCTAGCGGTCATAAATATATGGACTTGTGTTGATGTATTTGTAACTTTGGAATGTATTCATCCGTATATCTTATGTATTGTACCATGATGTTTATTCCGAGAAGTGTCTGTTGAGTCATGTCATGCCCCGATGTTCCTATTGGGAGATTCAATAATGTAAACAAGTCATGTCAAGTCATTGTGGGTAACCCTCTTATTGATCAATGGTTAAAGTCCCCACAGTTGCGGGGCCCTATGGTTATTAGACTATCCTAGAGAAGTCGGCCCTAGGTGAGTTATTGTAAGTCGGGGCAGTAGTCTCCACCATCTAAGTCAAGGTTAACCCTCCTTCTTGATCAGAGGGAAAAGTCCCCATAGTTGTGGGGCACTAGGGTTATTAGACTCTCCTAGAGATGTCGTCTCTAGTAAGTAATTGTTAAGTAAGGCTGACATGTTGGAGTGGACATTAAGTGAACGAAAGAATGTAAATAGAGAGTGAGCCTCTCTATTTATCACACACACACTCACTCATTGGGGTGCCTGAGTGAGAGAGAAGTTGATGAGACAAGAGAGAGACTACTGCTGTCGGGAGATCATCTTATTGTTTTTGGGGTTTTACTTTTGGTGCTGATACTATCTCTGAGGAAGTTGCGGGGTTTTCTCCTTTATGGTTTCCCCGAGGAGAATGTTTGTGTCTATTGTCTCTTGTGTTTGATTGTTGTGCTTGTTATTCTCTCAGTTGAAGATCCTAATATAATGCTAGCTTGAATGATAAAAACCTAACAACTTGGATGTATTTGTATTATGTATTGGTTTCCCTACTTAGACTTGGAAGTTCCCAATCTATACTCATTGGTTTTACCCTCCCTAGGGAGAATAGAGGTAGTCATTCCCACCATTCTTTGGCTTGCTAGTGTTGGATTCATCTTTAACTGTCTCCACCCATCGCTTACCTTTCAGTTTTGTTTTTAACCTGACTTACTACTTGACTTATGGCATAGAGGACCTTTTCCCTGCCAGAACCTTTGTTGGACAAACCTCCCTGTTAATAGTGTGTCTTGGCTCTGAGTTGGTGACAGAACTTGCCTTTGGTGAGTTGGATTGTATGCCTAAATCATTCTGGTTGGTTGTCCCGATGTTTGGCACTGTGCAGAACTCCCCCTAGTCACTTGAGATGTTGTTGGCTAAAACTGAAATCTCATGTACTACTTGTATTGGAAATGTTTACATATGCGCGCATGGAAAATGTAAATTCTAAAATGTGTTTCTTAACATATACGAGCAAAGGGAAAGAGCAATGGAATGCTAAAATACTCCGTGAAGGGTATAAGAAAAGGTCCCAAAAGCGATGGTTAAATATATGCTATATCCAAATATTGCTGACCTTATAAATTTGAATATGTCCTGGATGAAAGCTGCAATTAGGTGTGCTTTTAAGCACTGGTGAAGTCCCCAAAAAGTCATATAGGCCAAAAAGGCCATGGAAATAAAATTTGATGGTCCTAATGAACTTGGATCAAACTTGATGTAGACATGATGCCTAAGTTGAATAAGCACTCTCTGGACAAGTCAACCATTTGTGAGGCACTGCCATTCCCTGTGTTGTTGTTTGTCCGACATGTGATTATAGTGAGTGCTCCCTTTCCATATCCAAAGTGTCATGATGTTAAGTTGGTAGTCACCCTTTTCCCTAGCCTTGTCAATCTCAACCTTCACCCTTTACTAGCAAATTGACTACAACTATGAAGTGAGTATAGTCCCGAAAGTCTAGTTTGAGTAATAATAAATAAAACCCTATGTATGTATTTGGTTGATGTACCACCAGTGAGGTGACTGCTACTTGTTATGATTGTTACTTAAATGATTTGTAGAGCATGTTTTAGCCTTGTAACACTTGCAACAGATGGATGCTAGTCTGAGTTATATTATTGATATCTAGTCATTTACAGGTGATTATATTGTCTATTGGATATTGTTGATGATCAGGCAGAGACCTGGAAAGGGTATGAGTATGCATCCTAGATGGATTTGGACTCTTTGAGTCTAGTGAGATAGCTTATTTTCAGTTTCGGGCACTTGCAGAGATGATCAGGTTCATTTTACCCTTCTGATGCCATTTTACTTCACTGGATGATGTGTCTGAGCAAGGAGATGTTTTTATTGGATTTCCTAGGGAGCTATATGGGGAATAGGTGGTGCAGCTACTTGATTGTACCATAGTTCCCCCATCCCAGAAATCCTGGTGGGCTCAGTTTGACAATGTAGGAAACCCAGGTGGCTGTTTGGTAGGTTCATGTTTCCCGAGGTAGATTAAAAAATGATTAAATGGATATTGAAGAAATCGATTTGGGATACTGAAGCAAGGAAATAACATGGGATGAGTCATGATGATGATTATGATGTCCTACGCACCTTCTCCAGCAGTTGCAACACCTAATTGGGCTCACACCTATATTATTTTATTGTTCCATGGGGCACCTAGAGGGAGTTAGTTAACACTCCATGGACCCACCATGTGCTTCATTTATTTCTTATTGATTGGGGTACCCTCTTTATGGGTGATCTAGTCCACTTTGGTACTTTATGGTTATATTGATCCATGTATTGTATGTTGCGCTCATCTCAACCATTGATTAGAACACTTATATCTTTTGATATTAGCCACTCGTTTTGAAAGTGGTAGGATTTTGGTTCTCTCATTTCTATTTAAAGGAGAGAGCTTCTCATTTGTAAGGGGTCTTTGGCTCTTGGATCTAGATAATAGAAAACTTTTCTTGTGGATATTTTCTTGGATATCCTTTGCATCTGATGTTCTTAGATGGTGATTGGAAAGTCTTTTGCTTCCTAGCATTTGGGAAATTGTTATGAGATCTATATTTTTGGGGGATCATTGTCTTGTCTATAGGAGGATGACTTTAGCTTGGGCATTTTTGCAGGGGGACCTCAACTCTTTTGGATTGTCTTCATTTTTTATCAAGGAGTTTTCATTAATGTTTTGGTGACCTATGATTTCTTCTTGCTATTTTTCTGCAGCATATAGCTTCTTCCTCATGTCACCGCAAATCTGATATGGTTGACGTTTGTTGTGTAGGAGAAAGGGCGCATTGAATTCCTCGGGCAAACATTGGACATAGAACTTGCTTCAAGCTTCTCAAATTGATCGGGATGGCAGGGATCATCATCATCAAGGAATCTACAAGGTTTTCCAAGTAAGATCTACAGTTTGGTTTTTTTCTTCCATGATCTCAGTCCATTGTACCTACTTTTCTTCAATTTACTAAAAATTCCAAAATATTTAAAAAATCCAAAAATACTTAATCGGGGAATCATTCGATCTTTAAACAAAACACTGCTAGGTTTTGTAGATCGAGCATCCCTCTCACCAATTCATCCTCAACGCTATCCAAAAAGTGGCTGGTTTTCCCTATATCTAAAAAATTGACTGTTTAAACCCCAGCGCCCCCACTGAAATTTTGACTTTTTCAGATCTGAATTTTTCCAAAAAATAATCACTTGGGTTCGTAGATCAATTCCTCCTCATTCCAAAACACCTCCAACGCTGAGCCAGTTGCTTCCAGGTCACCCTAGATCTGAGAAACTTACTTTCAACACCCTAGCACTCCTAGTCTTTTTGTGACTTTTCCAGATCTAATTTTTTCTGCATTTTTCCAACTTGGGTTTGTAAATCAAGTCATCCACATCCCATTTCTCCTCCAACGCTGAGATGCTGCCTCCCATATTGTTCTATATCTAAGGATCTATCCCTCCAAACCCTAGCGCTAGCCCTCCTTCTACTGGTTTCCCCTGCAAACTGAATTTTCTGGGCCAAACACTTTTCTGGGTCTATAGATCAGGGCATATCCCAAGTGGTTTTCCTCTAACGCTGTGCAGATACTAACTCCATTTCCCAAGGCCCAACAGGCACTGATCTCCAATCCTAGAGCTAGCCCTCTTTTGACCTCTTTTCCTTGAAAGTTGACTTTTCTTTGATGAATCCGGTACTTTGACATTGTCACATCTTTCATTGAGTCCATCCCTTAGGTACTAGATAGTCCCAGCTTTGTCCTTACTCACCCTGCATTGGTTATGTTTCTCAAGGCAACAATTATCTTCATCAGTTGCTAGTACCTCAACCCCATAAGTTACCTTGGTTCCACTTTGGATCGAACTTAACAATTCCAAAACCCTAATCCAAAGCCTTGGCACAGCTAGTAACATCTCCCATAGATCTAGGGTCTTCAATTACCTACACCTGACGTACCTCAAGCCTACTTGGTCTAATCTAGTGTCTATGTCTGATCTCTCCTGTTGGGAGTAGATCTGGGTCTCCCCCTTTGTTGTCTTGGACTTAGATAACATAAAGTGAAGACTTCCTTAATTGGCGTGACAACCATTGATTTGGGAGTCTAGGCAGTCTTGGTTCCACCTCCTTAGTTTCCTGTCCCTCTACAATCCATCCTAGATCCACCTCACATAGGAAACTACAAGGTTGGTGATAACACACTTTTCAGCTAGTTCCCTTACATATGAGATGCTGAGATGAGCATCTCTGATGGATCATTATTTGATGATGGACTATAGTAGTCTCCCATGCCATGACTGAGTCTCAAGACACTCAGATTTGAGGACTGATGTAGTCATTTTGTCCATTTGCAAAGCATTTAGTAGTGCCCATAGTTGCATCAGTAGCTTATCATTGGACAAATGTTGGTTCAGATTGATTATTTACATGTTTATGACTCGGCATATATTATCTTGTGTTATGGTTATTATTGCTCTTATACTCATTCTTGTGACATGTCTTAGCATCTAGTGTCATGAGACTTGGATGAATTGATATTATGTATGTATGTCCCTACTTAGACCTGGAAGTTCTTGACCCATACTCATTGGTTTTTCCCTCCTTAGGGAGAATAGAGGTAGTCATTCCCACCATTATTGTCTTGTTAGTGTTGGTTTCATGTTTCATAATCTCCACTCATCCATTACCTTCCAGTTGTGTTTCCAACCCAACTTACTCCTTGACTTATGGCATGGAGGACCTTTCCCCACTAGAGCCTCTTTGTTGGACAAACTTCCCTATTTATTTATGTCTCGGCTCTGAGTTTCCTAGGTTGTGTTGGCTAAACCTGAAGCAAATAGTGCTGCCATTAGTACAATGTATTTGGAAATGAAATGAATATCTTATGAAAAAATTCCATTCATGAAAAGTAGTGTTTTAAAACATACATGAATGTAAGGAAAGCCTAATGAAATTGGCTTTGAAGTATAGTGAAATGAAAATCTTAAAACATTCATCCAAAGTAGTGTTTTTAAACATACATGAATGCATGAAGCTTAAAATAATAAAAATCCATGTAATAAATGCATGGAACAAGGCTATGGAAAATCAAAGGGCCCAAAAAGCAATGGTTCCTAAAGTTATATCTAAGGATTGCTGGCCTTACTTGTATTGATTTGGATTGTGAGCATTTTTCAAGGTGAATAAGCACCTTTGAAAGTAACTTATCCATTTGTGAGACACTGCCATCCCCTGTGTTATTGCTTGTCCTGCATATGCTAGAGTGAGTATCCCCTTTCCATATCCGAAGTGTCACAGTGTCAAGTTGGTAGTCACCCTTTGGCCTAGCCTTGTAAATTTTATCCTTCACCCTTCACTAGCAAATTGATTACAACTAGGAAGTGAGTATGGTCTTGAAAGTCTGGTCTGAGTTATAATAAATAAATGAAACTCTATATATTTGGTTGATAGATCGCCAATGAAATGATTGCTACTTGTTATAATTGTTATTTGACTGATTTTAGAGCATGTCTTGACCTTTGAACACTTGTAGCGGAAGGATGTTAGCCTGGGTTATATTATTGGTTATATGGTCATTTACAGATTCTTATTTTGTCTATCTAGGGATATTGGATATTGTAGACGATCATGCAAAGACCTAGAGGGTGTATGAGTATGCACCTTAGATGGATTTGGACTCCCTGATTCCAATGAGACAACTTTTTTTCCGTTCCAGGTAGTTGCAAGGATGATTTGGCTCAGTGTACCATTCTGGTGCAGTTTTGCCATGCTGGATGGCCTGTCTGAGCAGGGAGATGATTTCTTATATCTTCTAGGGAACTGCATGAGGAGGGGATGGTCCAGCCACTTGTTTCTACCATATTACCCCCCTACCAGAGAGCCTGGTGGTATCAGTTGGATAACGTAGGCACCCTAGGAGGCAGTTTTTGGCATATCACGTTTCCCGAGGCAGATAAAAAATAATTAAAATGTCTACTGAAGAATTGGATTTGGGATACTGAGGCAAAGAAATGGCATGGGATAAGTTCTGATGATGAGTGTCATGTCTTCCACTTCTTCTCTAGAAGCTGTAGCACATGGATGGACCCACATCCATTGTTCGAGCATATTTTACTATTTTATGGAGCTTTTGGAGGCTCATGATTTCCTCAAAGAGGCACTATTTTCCAATTAAAAAATTATATAATTTTTATTGTGCCATGGGGACACCCTAGGGGAGTTATTTAACACTTCCTGGACCCACCATGAGCTTCATTTATTTTTATTTAGAGGGGCCCCTCTCCTAGGGTGATTTGGTCCATTTTTATATTATATTATTGTATTGATCCATGTACTTTATGTTGAGCTCATCTCAACCATTGATTAGAACATTTGGATCTTTTAATCTTAGCCACCCATTTGAAAAGTGGTTATGATTTTGGTTTTCTCATTCCTATTTAAAGGAGAGAGCTTCTCATTTGTAAGGGGTCTTTGGCTCTTAGATCTGGATAATAGAAAAACTATTCTTGTGGAAATTTTTTGGGATATCCTTTGCATTTGGTGTTCTTAGATGGTGATTGAAAAATCTATTGCTTCCTAGCATTTGGGTATTTTTTGTGAGATCTATATTTTTTGGAAACATTGTCTTGTCTACAGGAGGGCGACTTCAACTTGGGCATTTTTGCAGGGGTTCCTCAACCTGCTAGGCTTGGCTTCGCTTGTATCAGGGGGTTTTCATTAGTATCATTTCAATCTATGATTTCATCTTGCTATTTTTTTGTATCATTTGTTCTTTTCTCGTGATGCATCAAATCTGATATCGTTGACATTTGTTGTGCATGAAAAAGGGCGCATTGGCTTCCTTGGGCAAATCGTTTCACATAGAGGCTTCCTTAAAATCTTCTCAAATTGATCAGGATGACATAGATCATCATCATCAAGGCATCTACAAGGTTTTCTAGGTAAGATATACAGGTTAGTTCTTCTTTTCTAGATCTCAATCCATTGGCATCTTCATTTTCATGTTAAAACCCTAAATATAAAAATGAAAAAATATTATGGATCAAACCTCTTGATCTCTCGGCAAACCATTTCTGGGTTTTGTAGATCAGGTCAAATCCTAAGTGGTTCTTTAAAAATGTTTTGCTAAAGCTACTCCATTTGGCCCAAATCCCAAGGCACTGGTCTCAAAACCCTAGTGCTAACCTTCCTTTTGCCTTTTTCTCCTGTGTTTTGAAGTTTTTCTTGTGTCTTGGGTGCTTTGACATTGTCATACCTTCTTTCGAGTCTATCCCTGGGTACTAGATAGCCCCAATCTTGTTTTTACCCTCCCTGCATTGGTCACGTTTCCCAAGGCAGTGGACATCTTCATCTTTTGCTAGTACTTTAATCCTGGATCTAGTATTGGGCTTATAGGTCACTTATGTCTTGAACTTGGATCAAATTTCACATCTCATAAACCCTGATCCAAACCCTAATTCACCTAGTGACGTCATCCATAGATCTAGGGTTTCCTCCACCTTACACCTTACGTACTTCAAGTCCATTTGATCTGATATGGTGTTTAGGTATGATCTCTCCTGTCGGGAGTAGATCTAGGCCTCCCCCATTGTTTTCTTGGGCTAGGACAACATCAAGTGAAGATTACCTCGATTGGCATGACAACCATCCATTTGGGAGTCAAGGCAATCTTGGTTCCACCTCTTTAGTTGGTCATCCCTCTACCGTCCATCCTATATCCACCTCATAGAGGCAACTACAAGTTTGGTGATAACATGAATAATTAGAAAACCCTTAAATCTAAATTTTCACGTTCATCGGACTCCATTTCCCCATCTAACACACTGGTTTTCTTCTTAGGGGTACACGACCTCCTTGGGAGGAATAGGTATTTTCAAGTCTGCAAATGAGGTATTGCTAGTCTCACATCCTTTTGCCTAATATTACACTTAGCAATCAATCCGAGTGTCCAATTTTACCTAATTTCATCATTTTACCCCTAGATCAAATTTCCATGGTTAAAACCCTAGGGTAAATTGGGGTTTTTCACACAGACACTCATAATCTATTAGTAATTGTGCAAAACTCTAATTAATTATCTCACTAAGAGATCCAATCAAGATTCCCTGGGTTATCTACTCTCTTTCCTAATTTTTAGGGCTATCTTGGTTATAGGGACGCCCCCTAGGCTAGTATCTACACCGAGTCTAAAGTGTCTGTATCCTTAACTGGTGTGACATCTAAGTTCTTTCAGAGGTCATTGATATCTTAGGTCATGACTTTAGTTTCCTCCCCCCTCTTCCATGCTAGATAGGATCACCTTACAGGGAAACTACAAGATTCGTGATAACACATACTTTTGAACAACACCTCCATGATGATCCCAATGAAGAAGCACATCAAAATTCATATATTGTTGAAGATCCTCCTCATGACCCCTTAACAAAAAATATTGAAGATTGGGGATTCTTTCATGATTATTTCAGTGATGATGATCACACATGTACCCCAAATCAACCTCAAGAATAAACCATTATAGAGGTTTATAATGAAACTTATGAAGAAATTCATGAACTTTGTAATGTGTATGATGACACTCATCCATGCTCACCAATTAGGGATGAAGTTTTGGAAGTTTTTACTGCTTGTAATATCTTTGAAACCAAAACTTCTAAGAATGATCAATGTGAACATGAGGAGGTTAGTTATATCCAAGAAATAGATACTAGTGATGAAGACTCTCTCATAGTTGACATAGATGGGAATCATGACTATTGGACTTTTATTAAAAATTTAATATATGATACTTTTGAAAATATTTTTGAAAAGTCCATCTATGACATGTCCATAGAAGGCATGGATCTTGAGACTTTGGGGGATATTGATATGGAAGGTGAACGTTCAAATTTTCCATATGATTATTCAGAGCCATATCATTTTGAGCCGTACACAAGTATCAATAATGAATACTTAGAGAAAGAGTACATTCTATTACCGCCTGGGTTGCACTTAGTTAGACTTTCAAGTGAACCGACAAAGATGAACAAAGTACTTGTTCAGGTTCAAAGCTCAGAAATTCGTCAGGATTTCTTGGCCCTTTTATTTTTTATACATGTTCATACCCCCTTGGGCAAATTGTAATAAATGTTCTAGAATGAGAGTTGTATGTAAAAGACTTGGCTTCCTAGACTTAGACATCAATCTGACTAGCCTAGAGTGTTTTTTCCCTTGATAATTATTGGTTGTTGAACAAACAACTAATAATTTTTGAGTTTTTCACTCATACCTCCAAAGTTGAGGTAGTCGTCTTGGAGGTTAGGCCTTAGGAGGTTATTAGAGGCTAAGTGTCAATGTATATGAGGATGATAGCCATTGGTATTGAGTTGTATAGACATGTGCTAGGTCCCCCTAGACTTTGTTCAATTCTAAGAAAAAAATTTCATTTTTTAAGCCATTTTAATGGTTTACTTAAAAAACTTGTAAACGGCATAAAAACTTGATCCGAAGATGTAATTTGGCATGGAGATGCTTGTTTTCACACTTAGAGTATACTCTTTACCTCGAGACCCACTTTTCATACACTTCGAGTGATTAAAAGTCACTAAGGTCATTTTTTGCTAACGAAGCATCAAAATGAGATTTTAATGCTAAAGATGCAACATTTTGACAAAATGAAAAATAATTAAAAAAGACAAAATAACTTGTCAAAGTGTTGGGTGACATGGCAAACTTGTCCCTTATAGATGGAAATTTGAACTTCGGATAAAAGCAATTGGATTTTTGGAGTTTTCAAAGGGTAGCAAGTATCTCAAGACAGGTAATGCTCCACCCTCCAACACTTTGACGTGATGGATATATTGGCGAATAAACTCAAATTTGAAGGTGATTTAAAGGGGGACAAGATCAAGTCAAATTGCAACATATTGTGGAATGGCGAGTTAGCTCGTGTAGAAGATGCGATCTCTCTCCAAGAGGAAACACATTTGTTGTGTTGACAACATTTTATTTGAGAGACGATGAGTGTGGGGAGTGAGGTCGCCTACCTCATGAGAGGTGGCGCCTCCTCCATAATAATCACTCCTAGTCAACTCACTCTCACTCAAATCTTGTGCCCTATCCACTCCCACTAATGGATTCTCCCTCCCTTTCATTCTAGCTATAAATAAAACATGCTTCTATCCCTTTCAGGAGTTGGAATATGCTCGGAAGAGCTTGCACATTGTAATCAATATTCATTTGAGAAATAACAAGACTTTGGAGGTATAAATTGTGATGTGCTTTGGTGGAGTGGATGTATTATCTTTTAGCTATATGGAGGTAACCTGTATTTGAAACATATGCATGCTTTGAATCTTGTGTATCTTACTTGAAGGGTTGGTATCAACTTTGTGAGATAGGTTAATCATTTTGTTTCATGATTTAATCTATCGAGTATAAATATTTAGAGATCTTAATGAACGCTTCATTTGCTTATGAATGATTTTATATTGATTTTGGAATACTCATGCTTCTACGTTTGATCTTTGTTTTATGAGTTTGTGATATGCAAGTTGCCATGATTGGAGACGTGGAAGTTCTTGTTTGATCTCTTTGCTTTTTCTAATAGTATTTGTTGCAGATAAAAGTCCCTCGGCACACCACAAGTGAAGGCCCAAGGATCCTCTATTCTCCAAGCTTCCCTTCCTTTCCTTCTCCCCTTCTTTACACTTCATTGTTTCCGGTTTTCCTTTGTAAGGAACTCGTAGATCTGCATTCAAATTCATATTTAAATAATAGATCCCAAAGTTGTTTTTCTTTTATAATATCTGTACATGTTTCGCAAATCACTATAACTTGTTAGTCTAGATCTAAAGTGTTATCTTACTTATTCAAGTTATTTATCTAGTATAATAGAAAGCTTGATTAGTAAGTTAGCTTTTGATTTTAAATTCCATGTCTAGCATCTAATTGATTTGATTTGTTTTTCTATCCTTAAGAATAAAACAAAGATCCTGAGAAAAACAGCTTTTTTAGCTTACTTTCTCAGTTATTTTCACCTAGTTTTTATCTCTTTTTACTCAGAATATTTTCGGCAAATTTTGGTAAGTTTTCCCAAAGCACTCTTAAAGTGTTTTAGGGCATATTCTACTGATGTTTGCTGGTTTTTTTTTGCATGTTTGTGATAAAAGAGGAAACTCTAGTGAATTTTCGCAAAACTAAGTAAAAGGAAGACCAACGGAGCTCCCCCTTGCATAAATATTCGTTTTTTTCAATAAGTTGTAAGCCTTTGGATCCAAAGTATAAGGACCAAAGTGAATTTTTTCCATGTTATAAAAAGGTAATAAATATTTGAGTTGGCTCTTCAGAGCCCACTCCCCATCCCCCCTGAGGGGATTCACATCGGTCCCCTTTTTCATGGTTTTTCTTTTTCTAGTTTAAAGTTTTGTTTTGTTACTGTTATCACATATACATTTGCAGCAGGGATACCATGATGCAACATATAAACCTATCACTTATTATATTCCGAGCTATTTTTCACATGGGGTTTTAGCATGGATCATTACAGCCTCAACCATTTCAGAGCCTTGCTCAGTAGAGTTTACTTGCTAGGATTGAGATTCATTAGTCCATTGAGATTCTTTCAGAGATGACCTAGTTCATTGAGCAAAGTAGCAGATCAGATGTGGTACACATAGTTACAGAGGGGCCCTATCAGACGGAGACATGTATATTTGGTGAGATCATGTATATGTTTCCCTGGTTTTATTTTTCTCTATGATATATGTCAAACACCTAGGCTTGTATTTTTAGGATGATCATGGTGACCTATGCTTATATATGTATACTAATGCTTGAACTTGTGCTAAAGACTAATCAAAGGACTTAATGTTGAAGATTATTGCTCACTTTATACAAATATTAGACCTTAGTGCTACGTTGGTTCCATGTGTCATTTGTCTCTGTCCATCCATTTCATCCATGATTGATCCTTAACCCATGACTTTAGCTTGATCAAGAATTATGAGATTGAAGATCACCTTCCCCACTTTGACCCCTATGCATGATGGATCCCATGTTTTCTGTGTCTCGGCTTTGATTTATCCCAGAGAGTGTCAGCTAAAACTTTAAGCAATGTGTCTACCACCATTACATGAATTATGTCCTCTAAATTCTATCAGTTGAAATGAAAATCCCTCAAATAAATGCAAAATGTGCCTTTAGACACAACTCAAAAAAATGGCTATAAAATAAAATTGCGAAAGGCCTAAAGAAAAAGCAGTGGATAAAAAAATGTCAAATCTAAAGACTGTTGGCCACTATTGAATGTAATGATTAATTCCTCACGAAGCATACGGGTTTTGATGTGAGATGGGGCAGGGGACCGCTAATTCACAGTGTCCTCTAGGATCTCTGCATTATAGTTCTTGTGTACTCAACACAAGGGTCCTAGTAAATATCCTCACAGAGTTTGTTCTTAGCTTGGATGTGAGATGTATACATATTGTTAGAGTTGAATGGACTCTTTTTAGGTTAGCTCATCCACTTGTGAGACACCACCATCCCCTATTATTCATTTGTCATGTATATTTCATTATGCTTGTGTGTAATTGTCATCATTTTGAGAAATCATATGGTCAAAATCAACTACAAGTCAGCTCCCTTTGCTTTATCCTTGTTTTCCATCCTCACCAAGCATTAGTACATCGTTTAAGCTTTATAAGTATGGAATGCACAAACAGACTTCCAGAAGGTTCCAAGATTTTTTAAAGGCACATGTATATCTTACTTACTATTATTATTGTTGTCTCCATGGTTATGAAGAACATGATTTAAGTTTGGTTTTGATATACACCATTAGACATTTCTTACCTTCGATGTATGCAGGATCATATTTGTACAATATCTCACCTCCAGTTTGGTTACTTTGACCTGGTCAACCCAGTTGACCAAGTCAAACAAAGTTCCCAAGGTGGTGACTCAAAAAACAACATTGCTTATATTTGTCCTAGACATGCCCAGGACCAATACAGCGGTTTCAGTTTTGAGAGTTTGGACCCAGAACTCATGATCAATGATTATTATCACTTTATTATTGGCAAAATGATCAAATTTTATTATAGATGGTAGTGATTTTGGTTCTCCTAGATAATTGCATTGTTTCAGAGGGTACGAGTAGTCACTTATACCATTCTTCTATATCTCCAAATTATCCATTGCATTCAATTTTCCCCAATTCTCATCCTGTACAGAGTTATGATGATTTTTATCAGTTTCAGAAGATGTACCACCAAAAGTTGAACTAGGGAGTTCACTGAAAAAATTGATTTGGCCTGTTGGGTCAAGGAATTGGCTTGGAAACTTATCAGATGATGTTGTTTGGCTCCCCGAACAATTCTTCAACAGTTTTCAATCAATCTTTGATCCGGATTATTTTTTTATTGGCTCAATCAGTGAGAACGTCCCCCAAGGGGCACCCCTCAACTTGGCTAAATGATATATTGTATAGTCATATCTTATATTATGACGTTGTAATGGGGCCTAGGGTTAATTAAGCCCCTAGTGACCCCTTTTGATGTTATATCATGATCATATATTATATTATGTTATTATTTGACTTAGGCAAGGTGTCATTTGGCAAAAGTGCACCCCCCTTGATCTAGTCAAAGTTACCCATGTATTGATCCGTGTAAAGTTGATCTCCACCATTGATGATGTTATAATCTCAACCGTTGGATGCAAAAGTGAGTTAGGGTTTACGTCTCTCAAAATCTATATAAAGAAAAGACCCCCCCATTGTAAAGCATGAGCTCTAGCACCGAAATACTGAATAAAGAGATTTTTCTGGGATTACACTCTTGTGTCTTATTTGATGAATGAATGAGATGATGTCTGACATTGTTATTATTTTCGATTGAGATTAAACTGGGATAGATCTTGTACATTTTCTTACACCCATCCTCTACAGGTTGAAGGAGGCACAATTGAGGAAGGCGCACTGGTGGGGGGACTCACTCTGTATCAACACTTAGGTTTTGTGTATCAGGGATTGATTACTTCTTCATGAGTTCTGACTTCCTATACTTTATTTACATTTCATATCCCATTCTATTTTTTTTCTAATTGATTTTCTTTGGTTTTCCATATTGAAGAGGGCGCTAGGGTCACTGACGAAAGAAAAATTCCATCAAGATCTCGCTCAAAATTCTCACTTGATAGGAAGAACAACATTCTTCACCATCGAGGAACTCATCAACATGATACAGATAAGTTTCCCAGGTAAGTTCTCTGACTTTTTATTTTTCATGCATTTCCCATCACCATTGTCTATTGAAAAAACCCTCATTAGAAATTAGGGAAAATCATTGGATCGACCCTCATTAGAAATTAGGAAAAATCACCGGATCGATTTGCACTGGGAATCTACAAATTCGGCAATCTAGATTTTGTAGGCCATCCCAAAAAACCTCCTCTCCCTCCTAGGCATCAGTATTGGAATCCATCTACCCATCTCCAGGCACTTATCATTAGAGGAAAAAATACCACTCTTAGTCTGGCAATCAGTTCCTTGTGTGATTTTTTTTCGGTTTTGCCTGGATTTCTCTGTATTATTGAATCTTACATAGAAGTAGGTGTGTTGAAGGCCTTAATTATTTATCTCAAACTTGTCCTAGGAATTTTCCATATTCTTGCTTAAATCCCCCCAGGGTCCTGGGTTTGATCATTGAAACAAACACACTAACCCTAGATCTAGTCTTAATTCCATAAGTCACTGATCCGTTTCGATTGAGTAATACTTCTACCTTCCTTAAACACCTGTACTCAAGAATTCCTTAATTTGTGGCTTATCTCTTAAATGTAGGGTTTCTAGCTCTCACCTTATGTATTCCCTGTTTGTTGGTTTGATCTAGTGATTGGCTATAGTTCTTTCCTTCTAGGATAGGTCTAGGTATCCCTCTTTGTCACTTGGAAATTCAGTGGCATAAAGCGAAGGATATCCTAACTGGCATGACAACTATCCATCCATCTTTTGGGGGTTAGGATATTCGTAGGTCACAACTTTGGTTTCCTGTACCCTCTATCATCTTGTGTAGGATTACTCTAAGGGGACAATACAAGATCTGTGATAACAGTTACTTTTCTATTTCGGTTTTATTCATTGCATAGTAATATAAATACTAACCCCACGACTTCTAAAGTTATGCGAAAGGGGAAAGAGATGCGTGGTAGGATTAATGAAATAACATTTGTTTGATTTGCACTACCTTTTACTTTCATGGAAATTTACATCCCCTTGATTTCCCGATTAAGGTTTACAACCTAAAAGAGACTCTTGGGGATTTGATAAAAAATCAAATATTGTTAAAAAAATCTTTAAAATTAACAAGGTCTTCGTTGTGTATGCTCTACACCGTTGCAGTTCGACCGACCAGTTGGATGCATCAAAAGCAACGTGGATGGCTAGTTTAAATTAGCCTCATCTTCAATTAACTTCCCAAGGCGAAGATCTAATGCCTCAAATTAATCCATTGCGGGGAAAGTTCATAGAGGAAGCAGAACAATTGGATAGTGACCTCGGGATACTGTTAGGCTACACCCTTGTTGGTGTAGTGTTGGACACATCCTAGAGACTTTGATCCAGCCCACATATTCTTTGCGTGTGTTTCCCACCGATGTGCACACCGTCATCCAAAAATATTTTGAACAACTGTCTCCTGGCAGAAGGGAGAGGTGCGGCCTTGGGCGCAAGCAAAGAGTTAGATGCTGTCACTTGATCCCAACTCCTCCATTTAGGAAAACTCCTAATGAAGCTTAGGGAGGTATTCCCTACAGAGAGTTTCTAAGGCTCAAAAAAATTTAAAGTTTACTTAGATGCGTGATGTGGATGGGTGTTGTTTAGGAGTTTTTTTATAAGGAAACTTACAATAAAACAACCAGTAAATGATTGCAAAATAGAATTAAAGATAACCAATCATTTGATGATTTTAGATTAAAAGTAAAGCATTTATGATATGAGAAACAGATAAATAGTAAATGATTTAGACAGATAATAAGTAAAATAAATAAATAAAAAAAGAGCAGTGCCAAATGGAGTGCTTGGAAATGTTTTGCAATTGATTTTTGGTAAATTTTAATGTAAATTTTAAAGATGAGGTTGGTTATTAAATGGAAGGGGGATCTCCAAGATATACCTTTCAGTACGGGACATATGTCCAAAACCCTTAACTGATATGGCTACCCGCAAGGAATATGTAGGCTGGTCTGGAGTCTCGAAGGCTGTGTTCAACAGTACACCTCAAGGGTGTAGCCTAATTGGTACCTCGAGGTCCCTGACCAGTTGTTCCTGCTTCCTTTGGGTAATTTTCCACCGCAATGGCTTAAATCTAGGCATTGGATTTTTGTGTGGGGGAAGTTGGTAAATTTAATTTGTGTGACTTTGATCAGGATGTGAGGATTTAAATAATCTACAGTGCTTCTGGGTATCCCAACCAGGTAGAGCATACACAACATAGTAAATTGGTTTTTTCCATTTTTATTATTGGTGAAAGAGAGCCATTGTAACAACCCTCCGAGAAAGAGCACTCTTGATCCACCTTATGGCGAGATTCAATAGATTTATGAACAAAAGAAACAAAAGATACTGAAAAAAGGTAAACAAACTAAACTAAATAATGAACTCTCTAACACAAAGCACTCTTGATCCACCTTTCCATGAGATTTAAGAGATTTTTTGTTCCTTTTTTTACTTAACAATATGATAAACAAAAGCAGTAAAGCTAAGCTAAAAAGATGAAATAAATCATCTCCGATAGAGAGTGCTCTTGATCCACTTTTCAATGAGATTCAAGAGGCTTTGGGTTCCTTCTTTTCTTTTAGCAATTAGATAAAGGTAAAATTGCTGAAATGAAACTACACTAACAATTTTTTCTTTTTTGTGGAAGCTAAAAGACTAATCCACTCTAAATAGTTATTATGCATGAAAAAAAAGTAATAGGAAAAAACATAAAACAAGGACGATACAGACTTTCCTCAAATCGGGGAAGTGGGGTGTGGGAGACTTTATCCCACTTGTTGTTTAATAACTTGTTACAATGATTGAAAAAATAAAGAGTTCCTTTCGATCCTTGAAAAAATGGTCAAAAAGGCCAGAAAAATGCTTGAGAAAGCAAGGGAATGAAGGAGGGGGATGGTAGATGGATTGTGGGTGCTCTGGATGACCCCAAGCTTGATTTTTCGGCAGCATCTCCCTCTCTTTTTTCTCTAACCTGCTAAAAACCAAAAAGTAAACAAGCTTAGATGATGATGGTATGCACAAAAATCAAATAAAATAAAATAAAATTTTTTGTACTTACAAATGTTTTGAAATTTAACTAAGTATGAAAACCAAAAATTTAGCCTAGATCTAGTCAAATGATGAAGCTTTGAATGTAGTTCTAGATCTATCTAACATGCTAAAACAAATAAATTTGAATGAACAAACTTTAAGGAACTAGATGTACTTGATTATCATAATTAAATAAAGTAACCAGACAGGAAAGAGAAATTGGGTTTGAAGAGATAGATGGAAAATTTCAAGGCCTTGCTTGATCTTTTGCTGGTGGCTTTGGAGTCCCTGCAACAAAGGTTAGCTTCAAAAAGGATGCCAAGGAAGGAGAAGAGATATCTTAGTTCAGCTCCTCCTATAGATCTCGTGACCTGCAATACTAAAGAACAACTCTTCCACAAATTTGATTAGACCTAGTATGTTTGAAAAAGAAAAACTTGGAGAATCTCAATACAACTGAATATAGTCGATTACTCCTATACCTTTCCAATACAAATCATAAGCAAACAACTTAACAACTGTAAATTCTTACTCTATATATCTTGCATGATCCTCTAAGCTAGATACATCAACATAAATTAAACAAGAGAAATCTTTAAACAATACAATATCACCTCATTAGCATAGAATTCATCCAATGGCACAAGGTAGACCTCCAAAGTCTTCAATTTTATTACTTAAAATATAAGAATCTTTACAATAGGCAAAGGTTCCTTCCATCCCTCTGGAATGAGGAAGAAGGCCTCGTATTTATACACAAAGAGATAGGCTACACTAACCCTAGCTCAAGCATGAAGGAGAGAGGGGCGTAACCACTAAGCTGGAGCTCTGACTGCATTGATCTGGAGTTAAACTGGGCTCTAGATTTATGGAAGGGGGTGAGGTGCCCTCCACCTAGGAAAGGCGTCCACCCTCTTTCTTATTTGCATCACCCGACCACTTAGAACATGCCACAAAGAGGAATTCGCCCATGCAAGGATAGGAGGTGCAAAACCCGAGACTCAGTTGACTGTAGCACTCCGATACTGACTCGAATCAGTTTGGTGATGATTGGAATCTTCCCAGGTGCCTTTTGGTGAGCTAATTATCCCTTTACTTTATTCAATTTGGTTTATTCTAGAGAGTTTTTTATTTATCTCTATTTAATAATTTAATGATTATTTTAATTAAATATTCCTCATTTATTGATTTTGAGGAAATATTCAATTAAGTGAAAAATAATCATCTGAAACTTAGGATAAGTGTGTCTAGGGGTTAAATGAGCATTTTGGCTTAGAAAACAAGTCTTTAATTGCAGAAATCCACCTCTAGACCACTTAATTATTACATTTTGAAAATTTTCAATTAAACCATAGGAAAAATGGTTTAATTAATTGAAAAATCTAATGACTTTTCATAGACTAAAAATAAAAAATAAAAAAATCTGAAGACGTCCACTAAATTTTTTTTCGGGCATTGTTTTAACATATCCTAAGACTTCGGAAATGACAATAGAACATACCAATAGTGTCTAGTAGGTTCATATTTTAATGTTGGACTCTAATAACCCCCCAAGGACTAACTGCCAAATTTGGGCATTCTAGCTTTGGAGGTAGCAGGAAAAAAACTCATCGATTATAACTCGGCTAAAGGCAAAGAAATAATCGACAAGGGAAAAAACTCCTTGGAATACCCTATTTGTTTTTTAAGTCTAAGGGAACCGAGCCACTCAAGACCCCCCTACTAGCACACTTTATTACAACCCCATGGGGCATGGTCATTTCGACAAAAAATAAAAAAGGCTAGCCAATACTAGCTAACTATGGAACAAACTGAACTTCTGAACTCTAGCAACGAATATAAATCATGTTCAATAATTGGTGGCTCAATAGAAAGTTTAACTATTGTACAAAATAGTTGGTAACATCTGGCTCCAACTGTGGGACGTGCACTCGTTTGATTTTCATTCAAAGAGAGTGTGCGAGCAGTCCAAAGTCTTTGGTTCCTGCACGAAATTAAAGTGCATCAGTACCACATATATATAAAAATCCAAAAATGAAGCAACAACTATGCATAAGGAAAAAATGAAACAATCTATGGTACATGCATAATATACAAAAACTAAATATGATACAACAATATAGTACAAAACTATGGTACAAAAAGAAAAACTAAAAGGAAAAGATAAGGGTTTAGAAAATCTCTTAGAATGCCCCCATGGGCATTAAATGTCATTGTTGAAGAACAATTTTAATTGTTTCCCATTCACTGGTAAGAGCAACCTTTCTCCTTCCATAGTGTTGAGGAGAAATGAATTCATGCCGACCATTGCATATATAATGTATGGACCCAACCATAAGTTGTCAAACTTCCTGTGCTTTCCCAGCTTCTCTCTCCTTTTGTCCCAAAGAAGAACTTTATCCCCAATATGAAAAGATCTTGGCCTCGTTGACTTATCGAATATTCATTTTATCTTATCTTGATTTATGATACTATGGTCAAGGGCCTTCCTTCGGTTCTCATCTAGCTCAATGATCTGATTAATCCTATTGGGCATGGAGTTTTCTTCCATTTTATACTCTTGGAGCATCTTCATGGCCGGTAACTAAAGGTAGATGGCAAGTGAAACAGTCAAACCATACACAACTTCAAAAGGGGTTTTCTCGGTTGCACTTTTCTTAGTTATCCGACTAGCCCAAAGTGCATACTTAATCTTACCATCCCATGACTTCTTATTATTTCCAATTGTTTTCTTAAGGATAGTCATTAAGTTCTTATTGTTGGAATCTGCAAGATCATTATCCTGAGGGTAATAATTGGAAGTATGGGATAGGATAATTCCATAATTGAAACATAAGCTGGTGAACTCTACAGAACTAAAGGCTTTGGCATTATCAGTTGTTATTTTGGTTGGAGCACCAAATCTAGTAATGATGTTACTTTCTATGAAATCCATATCAACTTTATCGGTATCCTTTTTAGTGGGGATAGCCTCCACCCACTTGGTGAAATAATCGGTAGCTGTTAAAATACAACAATAGCCATTGCTAGAATTATCTTTGAATTTACCGATGAAGTCAAGCCCCCACTGCTAGAAAGGGGCTTGAACCACAACTGGTTGCAAAGGTAAGGCTTTCAACCTAGGATTCCTAGTGAACAACTGACACTACTGACAACCCCTGATCATATTATGAACATCTGCAAATAGGGAGGGCCAATAGTACTGTGCTCTAAGGATTTTGTGGGTTGTCGTATCTGTTGCATAATGCCCACCACAAAATCCTGAATGGAACTCGGTCAAGAGCTACTTAGAATCTTGCTCATTAACACATCTAAGGTTCACTCCATCTGGGTTTCTCCAACCTAGTCCTTCCTGAGTGATGCAATATCTGACGGCCTTCAATCTCAATCCCCTTCTTTTATGACCTTCTAGATGTTCATGGCACGTAAGGTTTTGAAGTAAGAATATGATATCAGAGTACCAATGGTGATCTAAACGATGCAATTATGGTGGCATGCTTGGTGTAGGCTCTTCATTCTGACAAATTATTCCTAAGGCTTCTTCATTACCCTGAGTTAATATTCTAGCTAGGTCTTGTCCTTTGATTAATTTTGTGCGTTTAATCTCCAGATCATACTCTTGTATTTTAGACACCCACTTCTCTCTTTTACCTAAGAAATATTGTTGACACAAGATATCCTTAAATGCTGAATAACAGACTATCTTGGAGTAACCCACATATGTTTTGAAATGTTTCAAAGATCTTACTAAGGAAAAATATTGCTTTTCGATGGTGGTATATTTAAGTTCGGAATGTTGCAAGGCCTAGCTCATAAAAGCAATGGGTGCTCAAATCCTTCATTGTTTTTTTGGAGCAAAACACTCGCAATCATTAGAGGAAATTTGGGGTCTAAAATGGGCCTTATAAGAAAACGTGCTAACAATAAATTTTGTGAGTTGGAATTCAAGAACCAATAGAATTTCAATAAAATGAGTCAACCATAATGATTGAATTGACATATTTGTCATAAAAGCAAACTACTTTTTTTGTTCGTATTTTTGACATATCTCCCTATGTTTTTACTCAAAATTCAAGCGGGAGAGCTCGTTAGATGCAGAATTTAATTTCACATCCAACGAGTACCCACACTGCATACTTTTGACGGACCTCGCTACCCCAAAAACAAGAAATACCTGAAAAAACGTGATGATGATGTCATAATCACATTTTTTCTGGTATTTCTTGTTTTTGGGGTAGAGAGGTCCGTCAAAAGTATGCACTATGGGTACTCGTTGGATGCGGAATTAAATTTTGCATCCAACGAGCTCTCCCACTCAGAATTTGAGTAAAACCAGAGGGAGATATGTCTAAAATACAAACACAAAAAGTAGTTTTTTTCATTTTTGCTCCAAAATTAATAACTATTATTTTATTATTTTCCTTAGGAGGCCCATTTTAGACCCCAAATTTTCTCTAATGAGTATCCTCGGAAGCAAAGGAGAAAATCATGAAATCTTTGGAGTAGTCTGGGTTGATTAAGACAAGAATTTTACTGATGGATTATTTAATGCACTTGAAGGCTTCTCTACCTTCACTAGTCCACTCAAACTTAGCATCCTTTTTCAACAACTTCTGTAAAGGTTTCATGTACTCAACTAAGTTTGGGATAAATCTTTTGATGACATTGATGTGCCCATTAAAATATTGAGAGCTTTAACATTTTTAGGCAAGGGCATCTTTTTAATGGCTTTAATTCTTTCAGGGTCAATTTTGACCCCGTCTTTAGAGATGATGTGTCCTAGAATATTTCCTTCATCAATTCCAAAAACAATTTTTTTTCAGATTGAGAGAACTACCATACTTCCTACATCTTTTGAAGGCTTGCTTAAGATGGCCTATGTGACTTGGTCTTTCTTTTGAAAAAACTATCAAGTCATCTTGGTAAATCTCTATGATTTTTCCAATCAATTCCTTGAATGCATAGTCCATGGCCCTTTGAAAAGTGGACCAGCATTCAACATACCAAAAGGAATCCTCAAATACTCAAAGGTACCCCAAGGGGAGGTAAAAGTAGACTTATGCCTATCTTCCTTCTGAATCACTACCTGGTTGTACCCTAAAAATCCATCCAACAGGGACATCATGCCTGTACCCGTTACTCTATGAGAAGGGTATCCATATTAGGAAATGGGTAGCTGTCCTTTTAACGACCATTTCCTGGGCTATCAAAAGAGTGATAGGGTATTTATCTCTGACTAACAGCTTAATGTACTAGACTAATATAGACTAAGTAGTAGGCTTGTAGTCATTATGGATGGCATTCGTCAAATCTGTGAATTTTTTGTTGAATTCATCCATTGTTTCATTCTCACCTCTTTTTATGGTAGTTAAAGCAGTTAACTGATGTCGAGGCTCTTTCTTTTCACCAAACTTGTTGGTGAATATAGTTTTGAAAGTTGCAAGAGTTGCAAAGGAGTTGTCTGGAAAGTTGTTGAACCAGTCACCAACATCTCCGTCCAAGGAAAGAGAAAAGAGTTTCATATACACATCTTCATGTCTATGTGTAGGATCACTGATATAGGCGTTAATACATCTGGATAAGTTTTTTAGATGAAGACTTGCATTGATGGCATCATTTCTAGTGAACCTAGGTAGTTTGTCGACAACTTCATCTGGTAGACAATGAGGTTGACCTGATATATGAGTGATGTTAAGGGGACTGAAATATTCAGTCATTGTATCAAACAAACAATTATTCTCAACAAAATGACTATGGATGTCCGAAATAGACTCCGATCCAAGATTCTCAAGGATTCTACGAGAATCTAACCTATTTAGTCTCCTCCTATAAACTTGTTCCCATTCAAAAATGAAATTAAGTAGGCCTATAGAGTTTCTTTTTGTTGAATACCTTAGTGTGTTTAATGATAGTGGAGTCGCCAGATGGATTCAAATCTAAAATCAGAATTGTTTAAACTAAATCTATCAAAAGATAAGGTAAAAACTAAGAAAAAAATAAGGTAAAAAGTCGTCCAGGAACAAAAGACTTGTCCCCGGCAACGACGCCAAAAATGTTTCCCGTCGATGTGCACACCATCAGCGATAAATCTTTCGAATAGCTGTCTCCTGGCAGAAGGGAGAGGTGCGGCCTTGGGAGAAAGCAAAGAGTCAGATGCTATCACCTGATCCCGACTCCTCCATTTAGGGAAACTCCTAATGAAGTCAAGGGGGGTAGTCCCTACAGAGACTTTCTAAGGCTCAAAAGTTTTTAAAGTTTACTTATATGCGTGATGCAGATGGGTGTTGTTTAGGAGTTTTTTTGATATGGAAACTTATAATAAAATAACCAGTAAATGCTTGCAAAATATAATTAAAGATAATCAATCATTTGATAATTGAAGATTAAAAGTAAAGAATCTATGATGTGCGAAACGGATAAATAGTAAATGCTTTAGAAAGATAATAAGCAAAATAAATAAATAAAGACCAGTGCTAAATGGAGTGCTTGGAAATGTTCTGCAAGTGCTTCTTGGTAAATTTTAAAGATGAAGTTGATTATTAAATGGGAGGAGGATCTCCAAGATATACCTTTCGGTATGGGAGATATTTCCAAAACCCTTAACCGATACGGCTGCATGCAAGAAATATGTAGGTTGGTCTGGAGTCTCAGAGGCTATGTTCAACACTACACTGCAAGGGTGTAGCCTAACTGGTACCTCGAGGTCACTGACCAATTGTTCCTGCTTCCTTTGGGTAATTTTCCACCGCAACGACTTAAATCTAGGTTTTGTATTTTTTCCTGAGGGAAGTTGGTAAATTTTATTTGTGCGAGTTTGATTAGGATGTGAGGATTTAAATAATCTTCACTGCTTTTGGGTATCCCAACCGGGTAGAGCATACACAACGTAGTAAATTGGGTTGTTCTGATTTTATTACTGGTAAAAGAGAGCGATTGTAACAACCCTCCGACAGAGAGCACTCTTGATCCGCCTTATGGCGAGATTCAAGAGATTTATGAACAAAAGAAACAAAATATGCTGAGAAAAGGTAAAAGAACTAAACTAGATAATGAACTCTCTGATAGAGAGCACTCTTGATCCACCTTTCGGTGAGATTCAAGAGATTTTTTGTTCATTTTTTACTTAACAATATGATAAAGAAAAGTAGTAAAGCTAAGCTAAAAAGATGAAATAAATCCTCTCCGATAGAGAGTGCTCTTGATCCACTTTTCAGTGAGATTCAAGAGGCATTGAGTTCCTTCTTTTGTTTTAGCAATTATATAAAGGTAAAACTGCTAATATGAAACTACCCTAACAAAGTTTTCTTTTTTGTGGAAGAAAAAAGACTAATCTACTCTAAACAGTTATTATGCATGGAAAAAAAAGTAAAAGGAAAAAATAGAAAACAAGGACGATACAGGCTTCCCTCGAATGGGGGAAGTGGGGTGTGGGATCCTTTATCCCAATTTCTCTTTATTAACTTGTTACAATTCTTGAAAAAAGAAAGAGTGCCTTTCGATCCTTGAAAAAATGGTTTAAAAAGCCCTAAAATTGCTTGGGAAAGCAGGGGAATGAAGGAGGGGGATGGTAGATGGATCGTGGGTGCTCTGGATGGCCCCAAGATTGATTTTTTGGCAGCGCCTCCCTCTCTCTTTACTCTGACCTGCTAAAAACCATCAAGTAAACAAGCTTAGATGATGATGGTATGCACAAAAATCAAATAAAAAATTTTAAATTTTTTTGTACTTGGAAATTTTTTGAAATTTTACTAAGTATGGAACAAAAATTTTTAGCCTAGATTTAGTCAAATGATGAAGCTTTGAATGTATTTCTAGAACTATCTAACATGCTAAAACAAATAGATTTGAATAGACAAACTTAAGGAACTAGATCTACTTGATTATCACAATTAAACAAAGTAACCAGAAAGGAAAGAGAAATTAGGTTTGAAGAGATAGATGGAAAAATTCAAGCCCTTGCTTGATCTTTCGTTGATGGCTTTAGAGTCTCTGCAACAAAGGTTAGATTAAAAAAGGATGCCAAGAAAGGAGAAGAGACAACTTAGTTCAATGCCTCCTATGGATCTTGTGACCTGCAAAACTAAAGAACAACTCTTGCACAAATTTGATTAGATCTAGTATGTTTGAAAAAAAAACTTGGAGAACCTCAATACAACTGAATATAGTCGGTTACTCCTATATCTTTCCAATACAAATCATAAGCAAGCAATTTATCAAGTGTAAATGCTTACTATATGTATCATGCATGATCCTCTAATCTAGATACATCAACATAAATTAAACAAGATCAATCTTTAAACAATACAATATCACCTCATTAGCATATCATTCATCCAATGGCACAAGGTAGACCTCCAAAGTCTTCAACTTTATTAGTTAAAATCTCAGCAACATTACAATAGGCAGAGGTTCCTTCCATCCCTATGGAATGAAGAAGAAGGCCTCATATTTATACACAAAGAGAAAGGCTACCTTAACCCTAGCGCAAGCATGGGAGAGAGGGGCGCAACCACTGAGCTGGAGCTCTGACTGCATTAATATGGAGTTAAAATGAGGTTTGGAGTTATGGAAGGGGGTGAGGTGGACTCCACCTAGGAAAGCGCACACCCTCTTTCTTGTTTGCATCACCCGACCACTCAAAACATGCCATAAAGAGGAATTCTCCCATGCAAGGAGAGGAGGCGCAAATCCCAAGTCTCAGTTGAAAATAGCACTTCGATACTGACTCAGATCAGTTTGATTGGAATCTTCCCAAATGCTTTTTATCGAGCTAATTAGCCATTTACTTTATTCAATTTGGTTTATTTTGGAGAGTTTTTTTATTTATCTCCATTTAATAATTTAATGATTATTTTAATTAAATATTCCTCTTTTATTGATTTTGAGAAAATATTCAATTAAGTGAAAATAATCATTCGAAACTTAGGATAAGTGTGTCTAGGGGTTAAATGAGTGTTTTGGCTTAGGAAACAAGTCTTTATTTTCCAAAATCCACCTCCATACCACTTAATTATTACATTTTGAAAATTTTCAATTAAACCATTGGAAAAATGGTTTAATTAATTGAAAAAATAATTATTTTTCCATAGTCTAAAAATAAAAAATAAAAAATCCGAGAACGCCCGCTAAATTTTTTTTCGAACATTGTTTTAACATATCCTGGGACCTCAGAAATGACCATTGAACATACCAATAGTGTCTAGTAGGTTCATATTTTAATGTTGGACTCTAACAACCCCCTAAGGCCTAACCACCAAGTTTGGGCTTTCCAGCTTTGGAGGTAGCAGGAGAAAAACTCATCGATTATAACTCGGCCAAAGGCAAAGAAATAATCGACAAGGGAAAAAAATCCTTGGAATACCCTATTTGATTGTTAAGTCTAAGAGACCTGAGCCACCCAAGACCCCCCTACTAGCACATTTTATTACAACCCCATGGGGCATGGTCATTTCAACAAAAAATAAAAAAGGCTAGCCAAAACTGGCTAACTCTAGAACATGCCGGACTTCTAAACTCTGGCAACGAATATGCATCATGTTCAATAATTGACGGCTTAATAGAAAGTTCAACTATTTTACAAAATAGTTGGTAACAACATGGAACCACATCGGATAATGGTTTTGGACATACTCCTCGTACCGCCAGGTATTTCTGGAGTCCCCTTCCCCCTTTGTTTAATCCACTCATTAATTCATAAAATTAAAATTGACCTAGAACAATTGCAATACATTCAACACTCCATTTTAGCACTAGTCTTTGCTTTTATCATATAAGCATTTTTCTTTAATTCACAATATGTTGATTGATTATATTGTTCATCTTGTTGTCTTAATCGTTATTGCAATCTCTTGTGTCATTTTACAAAAACTACTAAACAACTTACTCAATCACAAACCACCATTTAAAGCTTAATCGAACTTAGTAACATATAGGGTCTACCCCCCTTGACTTTGTTAGGAGTTTTCCTAAACGGAGGAGCTAAGTATCAGCTGACAACACTTGGCTCAAGCTTTCCCCCAAGATCGCACCCAATGGCTTGAAGATTTCTGCCACGTGACCCGAGGTGAGAATTAGGAGGTAACACAGTCATTGGGTGCAATTAATTGAAGATCAGTCTTAGCTTTCATCTTCACATATAGAGGTTCCTTATGATTTGGAGTAGCTTGGGGATTACACAGAGAATTATCATGTGATAAGCCTTGATGAATAGTGTGATGGAGTAGTCAATGTGCCTCATCATAAAAATGGGTACAGTAGTCCTATCCAATCTTGGATAGAATAAGCCTATGAGAGGACCTGTCAGTTTGGGAAGCATTTTGATGATGTTATTCATGCCTATGATTTCCCATCCATCCCGCCCATTCTGAATCATCACGCAGGTTTGCATTTCTTAATAAATGTGTCTTTTCTTTGGCTGGTAACCAAAGACAAGACAAAAATTTAAAGGTTGATAAAATACTTAGGTGGTCGCATTGGAGATTTGATTTTATCTAAGATGTTATTTTATTTTGCTTAGAGTATGAAAATAAGCTCCTTAAAGTGAACATTTACTTTCTGCATTTATTTTCTGTATTGAGGAATAATACGTTTCATTAGTTAGTTTTTTTTACTTCCTAATAAAGCAACCTATGGTTCATTGAATTTTTAATAAAACTTGTGCTACTAAGGTTTTCTTGTCAAATTGAGATTTTTTTATAGACTACAAGAACCAGATATTCTGGATTTCTCGTATGCTCTCATTGCCTAAAGACCAAATCAAGCACATGTCCTGTAGTTGGAGCCAAAATGTTGACCACCGAGCCAACTACCTGGGAAATCATGTACCATGGACTTGTACCATATACCTTGAAGACGAGAAAGTTGTGTTTGACAAAAATTTTCAAGCGAGGCAATTTTTCTCTTTCTCCTCTTATCTTTTCTTCATGAAATTTCTGCACCCTTACAGGGGATTTTGTAATAATATGTCAGCATTAGGGTCAAATTTTGTAAAACTTAGTTTCCTAAGACTTTATCATTATGGAATTCCTTTCATTGAGTGTTTTTACCCTTGAATAAATAAAATTTCTTTTTAGTGATTTTAATTATCTGAGTTTTTCACTCAAAAACTCCTCCAAAGTGGTGAAAGACGTTCTATTGATCGACTCCATGGGATGATTAAGGTCCAGGAATGTTATATATTACCATGCTAGACATTATCCAGAGTCTTGCAGAATTTCATTAGTGTTTGCCTAGGATTTTTAACTTTTGGTGATTAAAAAATGTCCCTCAATATAAAAAGTTGTAATGAAAAGATGGATAAGTGGCTCCTAATGCCTATAAACAGGGGTATGGGTACTCAAAATCAATGGCATGAGACCCCCTTCACCCTTGGGCCAAGTTTGAAGTCATTTGGAGGAGTTTTGTTAAGGTTTTGGGCATTTTTTTCTAAGTCAGTCCAAAAACCCAGGAAAGTTGGTCATTAATTATAATGACAAATTTTTTGAAAAGTGTCTAAAGTCACTAAGAGGGTGGAAATATTGTTCCCTAAAGTCAAGTTATGTCCCTAAGGTGACATTAGAGGCAAAAAGGTCCCACCCATGGAAGTGTTTCTTAAGTTTGAAAGTGCCCTCTCTAAGAAGTGTGCCCCCCCTCCATGGGCCCTTCCCTCACTCATGTGACAAGTGACAAACATGCAAATGGGGTATCCCTGCACTCTTTTCCTATTTAAGGAGGCCTCCCCTCCTCATTTTGGTTACAATCTCTCATTTTCTTATGCTCACTCTTTCTCTCTTTCTCCCATTTTTCTCTCACTCTTTTGAGTTATTGTAATTCCTAGCCATTTGGCATTTTAATTAAAATATTTGGAGAAAATATTGTGTTGTTTGGTGGTGATTTTCTCCTATTTTTGCAAACTTTCAAATGCTATTGAGGCCAAAGAGGCAAACTATTTTTCCTTGGTAAGATCTTTTCATTTTGTTGTAGATCTTATGAGTTGTTCTCTCTTGCATTTAAAAAATTCAAGCATTTCTTGGTTGAATAGTTTGATTTCTTGAATCATTGTGGGAATCTCACATTTCCTTGTGTTTGTTAATATTACTTTACAAGTTTCGGGTCATCCAAGATTGAAGAGTGGAATTCTTTGGTTGGATACCCACTTCTTCAACCATTTGAAGAGCAAAGAGCACTCTAACTCATCCTTACTTTAAAATTTATGCAATATGTTTTATCTCTATTTGCATCTTTAAATCTAGTTCAAATATTCATTTTAACAAGTTATTTGAAGCTATTATCTCAATATTTTTTTTATAAATTTTGTACAAATTTTTTACACTCAAATTCTTAGTGTCCCAAATCAATTTTGGGGACATTTTATTGTTTATATGTTTGTTGGTTTTTAGCAGGTTTGAGATAGAACGAGGGGAAACTCTACCAAATTTTAGTCACAAAATGGTGCAAAGACTACCCAAAAGGAAGTACTTCAAAGCCACTCCCAAGAAAGGGTGAAACCCTACTTTTCCTACTTCTTTAATCTCATATCTTTTGCTAGAATTTATTTCATTGTAACAACTTCAAGAGAGTCTCTTGGATTTGATTATTTATTCATTTTTCAAAGTTATATTTGAAGTGATTTTTCAGCCATCCCTTGCATGCAAAAGAGGTTGGTCTTTTCCACCCTTGCATTGCAAGTGAAGAGGGACTAGGATTTGTTACTTGGTTTAATTTCAGCATTTTTTTGTCTATTGCTTTCTCCATCTCTTCTCTAGGAGTTGGGTGGCTAGGTTAAACTTGCATTTCTTTGAAGGTTTCCATTTGTTGCTTGAAAAGGAAGTTGGGTTCTCCCACCCTTGCAAGCAAAAGAGGAAGGGCTAGGAATAGTTGCATTACTTTAATTTGTTTCATCAATTTTAATTTGTGCCCCACCTTTCCATTCAGAAAGAGGTTTGAGTGGCTAGAGTTATTTTATTTTCTTGCTTAAAATTCTTTATTGTGCCCATACCTTGCAAGTGAAGTGGCCTTTCCATCCTTGCAATATTGTGTTGGCTAGCCTTGTTTAAAGTTCTTTATTTTTTTTATCATTTTTATTCAATGCTAATAAACTTCTTCCCAATATCTTCTCCTATTCAGTGCCTTGTCGATTGGTCTGACCCTAGGTGATAAGAAAGGGCGAAGATTTGTGTTGGATAGATTAGCAGACACTCAACTTTTATTTCAATATAAACTGAGAAAAGAAAGGTTGAACCATGGAATTAGAGGGGTTGAGGTTGTTGGGAGCCTCATGGAACTTAGTGTCCTCCTATTGAACACCCGACAATCTTTGTAATTGACTGGAGGAGCTAAAATGAACCTTGTGTTCTCTTGTTGATCACCCAACAATTTCTCTCAAATCGAAAGATATATGTGTTTGATGTAGTCACATTAGTTAGATTTTCTTTTTCTTGTCACAAACATTAATATCCTCAGTTGAAGTGAGACTTAAGATTAAATAAAAATTACATGACCACTTGCAAAACATTACAATCACTTGTCTCTTTTTGCATTTAATTCACAAGCATTTTACTTCAAGTTTTTCATTTGATTCATTTTATTTGCAAGCATGTCTCTATTCATTGCGTAATTTTGCATAAAGTTCCTTTCAATAACGTGAATGTGAATATTGATTACTTTTGGACTGTGAATTGGTTAATTTTACTTGTATATCTGGTGATTCTATTTTCTTAGTTATCAAGTACATTTTCTTAAATTTGTGAGTCCATAGACCAAATAGATTAGGCATTGATTTATTGATTAATTTACTTGTAACTTTATTTGGTTAACTTTCAAAGGAAGGTTTTCCTATCATGGAACATTTTACATATTTGCATGATTGTTTGCCATTGAACTCAAATAAGCTTAATTAAGTTGTAACTCCTAGAACAAAACCTTTAAAAAACTTAGTAATTAGGGACTACCCCCCTTGACCTTTTGGAGTTGGGTCTAAATGGAAGACTTAGGAACCGATCTCATAGTGGGTTTAAAACTCAAATTTGCCCCTCAAGAACACACCTAGCGATTGGGAGACTTTTTGTGGTTAAGTGTCTTTTAGGAGGAAACAATACTCAACAAGATACAACAATATTTATAAGATTTACTTTAAGAACATGAAAATTAATGCTAACATTCACTATATGAAAGCTACTGAAAGAAATAATAATGATGCAAAATAACCAGTTCCAATGGACATACATAAGATTGAATGCTGCTAAAAGAGTGAAATGTTTTGTTGTGTATCTTGGTTTGTTTTAAATTAGATGGGTTTAATGAGTGGATTAGAAGGGAAGAGAACTCTAGATATACCTGACGGTACGAGGAGTATGTCCAAATTTATCCAATGTGGCTCCATGCGAAGAAATGTGAGCTAGATGGAGTCATGAGGGTGTGTCCAACACTACACAAAATGAAGATGTAGCCTGACGGGGCCCCGCGGTCACTTTCTAGTGGTTCTCGCTTCGTCTGTGAAACTTCCCCACAAAATATAAGATTGAGGCATTGGATTTTCACCTTGGGAGGTTTATTGAAGTGTGAGACTAATTAAACTAGTCACTCTAATGCTTTTGGTTCATTCAACTAGTTCGTTGAACCGCAGAGCTGCAGAGCATATAGAATGGAGCCTTGGTCAATTTTAAGAATTTTTGGAGCAATGTTTTTCTTGATTATTAAACCCAAGAATCTCTTTCAGATCGAAAGACCGTACTCGAGAGAGAAAGAGGATTAATTCCAAAAAGTAAAATAAAACTGAAAAGAAGGATTTTCTAATTACTAGAGTAGAGAATATATTTTCCCCTTTCGGGTAATTCGGTATAGCACTATTGGGTCAGTATCCATTTTTACCAAAAAAATGAAAATAAACTAAAGAAAAAAATATTGATCTATTTTATTCTTTGAAATAAATGAAAACTATTCTAATACAGTGCAGGTATAAAGGAAATAAATAAATGGGGCATATACAGGATTCCCCCAAATGGGGGAGGAAAGATGTGGGAGTCGTAATCCCACTTGATTTTTATTAAGATTTACTTGCAATACTTTAAAAAGGAAAAGAGAAACGCCTTGATCCTAAGTTGCTAGGAAGGGTGGGTGCGGGGATGGCGACGCCACTTTTTGAAACAAGGAACTTGGGTTCGTCGGGGTACTATAGACATATATATCAATATAAATATTATATATATATTCTATTTTATAAATTATAAAATTTAAAATTTAAAGCCATGTAACATGCATATTTCTTCAAAATTCAATGACTCATCATTCATTCAATATTCTCATTCACATTGAAACATAAAATTTGATATCAAATGGAAGTCCAAAGTTATATTATAAATCCATTGTCATACTACATTCAAAATTTTCCTAATGGGCCAATAGCTTTTCCAAACATGAAATACTAAATAGAAAATACAAAGTTCAAAACCTCAAAACAATGAAGAGTGAACAATTGACAAGATAAATGATATATTGGCTATTTATGGTATATGTTAAATAAATTTTCAATCTAAGTGTGAAAGACTATAACCGTCTTTTTATTTACTAAGATTTATAACTAGTCTTAATTTTCCTTTTATTAAGCCAAGGGTCAAAAGGGGTTTGCTTAAAACTTTGTTTTTAGTATCAAATACAAATTTAAAACAATACCCATCTAGTGTACTTTAGTGACACATCACAAGCAGGTAGCAACAAATGCTTCTATAAAATTAAGAAAAGATCAAATAATTAATCATATGCATACTTCTCACTTCTTTGTTATAAGTTTGTCATTCTATTTTGATTTGTATGTGTAAGTATATGAGTTTAGGTTGGGGAAGGGGGGGTGCCTTTCCCCTTTAATTATTATTTTTTTAATTGCTTAATCAAAGGTTTAAATCAACAGTGAACCCAATCTGAGGTACAACTAACCCAAGGTTGAGTTACAACAAACCCAATTAGCCAAAAGAGCCCTATTTTGGCTGTCGATAAATAAGGTTTGTTTGGGTTTGTAAATGAAAAACCCATACCCAAACCGGAGACAAGTTCATAAACACTACCCCTGGTTCGTGAACCCATGCAACATAGCTTTGATCCTTAAACCAGATCTAAGGGATTACAATGTTTTTTCAGAAGAAAAAGGGAAAGAAGTAGAGGGGGTTTAAGAGGTGCCCATGGAATGCTAAAAAACGTCCAAATTTTTCTAGCACTTCCGCTTGTCTTGTCACTAAAAGACAAAAACCAGCAAGAAATAAACTTGTAAATTTAGCTAAAGCACAAAAATTTACAACCTTTAACACTTGAAAAAAATATTGGAAAAAATATTCTTGAAATGCTAAAGAAATGCAATCTATATCTAGTCTTTTAAATGCAAAATTTCATCCTTTTTTAGATCTAAATTGAAGCAAGCAAACATGAATGATAAACATTTAAAGATCTGGTTTAACTTGCAAAAAATAAAAGGAGAGAGGTTAAGTTTTTGTTTTAAGAAAGAAGAAGGAAGTATTCAAGCTCAAGCTTAAATAAAGTCTAGGAGGAGGGTTCCTGTAGAGAAAACAAGTTAGATAAAAAAAAGTGGTGAATTAGACAAGATGCAACCGATCTCCAGTCTTGATACACTCTTGGTGATTTGCAAATATACACAAAAAGAGGGGGTTTTGTGTTCAAGGTGTCTCTTGGCTTACAACTGTTAATTTTTACTTCCTCTTGTCAGAAGAGATGAGCTTATCTCTGATATACTACTCTTTAGATTACCAAATACATACATAGAAAATAAATTTCAAAACTAATCTATAAGGAACAATAATAAACTCATTAACTGTCAAACATGTGCAGCGGAATTGGAAATCAAACGCATATAAACACAGTGATTTACCTTGGAAACCCCAATGGGGAAAACCAACAACTAGGGATTTCTATAATCTGAGCCAAAGAAATTATGGAATTGATTACAATCATCTTTATCAGTTACATATAAGAACTTGGTGCCTTGGATGGCATGCTAGATCTCAGGGAGGTGTTGTCGTCTGATACACACCTCGAGTAATGTGGTAGAAATCTTCAAGCCACTGGGTGTGACCATGGGAGAAAGCCTCTATTCAAGTACTATCACTTGATCTTGACTCCTCCATTTAGGCTAACTCCTAATGAAACCAAGGGGGGTGGTCCCTAAAAGTTACTAAGGCTCTTTATCTTTTAGTTACGAATGTAAAAGTTATTTAGGAGTTTTGAAATGATCACTGGAATCAAGACTTCACAAAAAATATCTTAAATCAACAACATATAAAGCATATAACCATTCAACACATAAATTCACTTAAGAAAAAGTGCAATTGTATAGTGTAGATCAGTGCCAATGGAGTCGAATGAGTGTTAGTGTGTCGTGAAAGTGTTGCAATTGTCTCGTTGGTCAATTCTAACTTATTAAAATACTGAGTGGATTAAGGAATGGGTTAATTCTTGGTAAATTTTAACCTTATTAAAATAATCTTGATTAATGGGAAATAGAATTCCAAATATATCAAAAAGTTACAAGTAATATGTCTAGAATTACCAAGTGTGGTTCAACACATGAAATTTGGGCTAGATTGGAGTCATAGGGGTGTTTCCAACACTAACACCAAACAAGGGTGTAGCCAGATGGATCCCCACAGTTACTATCTAGTAGTTACCACTTCACTATAGACTTTCATGCCCACAAATGATAAAATTTGAGGCGTCGGATGTCCGTCTTTCAGGGAGGTTAATTGCAGAATGTGAGACTAATTAACTAGACACTTAGCTCCCTTTCTGATTTATCCAGATGGTCAACCAAAGCCCGTAGTGGATCATAGCATATGGGGACACTAAGCTGAGTTTGTTACTTTAGGTTGAAAATTAAAGAAAATGTGCACTAAATAATCCTAAAACTGAGAATCCATTTTCCCTCACTTGAGCAAGCTCTTTCGGTACTACAAGAATGCACAGGGACAAGTTCATTACTTTACAAAAATGATAAAACAAGAATAGTGAAAGTAACTAAAAATGAAAATATTTAAGCTTTTTGAATTTTGATAGTGATAATGTATACTTCCTGTAAGTGTGTGTGATTGTTTTTAAGAAAATAAAGTAAATTGTTAGAAAAATTCACTCCATGAAAAAGGAAACTGCATATCCCCCAAAAGGGGAATGGGGTATGGGCACTGTGTATCCCATTTGCTCTCCTTATGTATGGTTTTTTACAATGATTTTAGAGAAGGCCTCTTTGTCCTTACAAATTTGGATGAAAGAGGTGTACAATGTTTAGAAGAAAAGACGAGAATATAGAGGAGGCTCTACAGAGCTTTGGATAGCTAACTTTGTTGAAAATATGCCAGAGTGCTTCTCTACTTTTTCATCAAAACTGAAAAACTAGCAAGTTATTAGTAACGAAAAATGTCAAAAAAACTTTAAAAGTGTCTTTGTACAACTACCAAAAAAATGCTTACTAAACTACTAATATAATCAATGCTTAAAACAAACAAAATAACCAGGGAAATGAGGCTTTCCTAGGGATCTTAGCTTGCCTTTAGGGGAAGCCAATGATGAGCACTAAAATGCTAGATATAAACTTTAAAATTCACAAAAAAAAATCTAAACCTTCAAGTTTTAAGATTTTCCCAAAAAATTGACTTATAGAAAAATAGATTGTTAATACTAGAACTAGTAAACAATGGAAACTTTTTTGAGCAACGAAATCTAGTATACGAATCAGATATAAATGATTTCTCTTTTAAATGCAAATCTGAAATTTGTACCAAAGAACCAAGTAACCAAGAAGATTTATGTTCGAAGGGAGAAAGAGAAGAAGAGGATGGCTTGTTGCTAGGTCTATAAATCGGGAGACTTCTTGGTGGGATGCCGATGGACTATGCCTTAAAGGTGCTTGAAGATGAAGAAGAAACAAACTAGATCAAATCCTTCTCCAAGCTAGACAACCTGAAATCTAATCAAAGACTTGCGAAGAACCCGCGAGACCGTGATATTTGGTGGTATATATGAAAATAGATTAAAACAACACGAAATATAATCTTATAAAGTGTGCCCAGATCTAGATCTCTAAGCATTACACTGTAACACCCCCAAGAAACAACATGATATTACTTATGATTTATTTCAGTTATTGTTTAAATTAAATAAAATTGACTAGATCTGAAATCTGCTAAATGGTCCCTTGTTGGACAGATGTAATAAAACAATATGGATTTAAATAAATTTATGAATAAGGGAGGACAACCATGTTAAATGAGGAAATTATGCATGCAAGAGTGGAGGACAAGAAAGGGTTAACCTCATGGAAGTCAAAACAAGTGTCAGGAGTGCATTAATGGCACTAGACACACCCTAAAAATTAAGGATTTTGATAGTTGCAAAAATTCCAAGAGGAATTGGCTGCTTGTGAAAGACCTAGGAAAAGTAAATATAAAAATCAGGCATACGTGGGAGGCATGACGTTGCTGAGTATGTTGGAGAAGAAGAATTGTTGTGTGAGCACTCTGGTGTTAGGCAATATTTTCTCACTGAACGACGACATTTGTTACTGAGGTTGATTGTTCCCACTCTTGTCATCCACGATTTGGATTGGGGGTGATTAAGAGCAGAAATAAAGCTACTCTTAATCTATGGTTGGGTGGAACGTGGTTGTTCCTACCATATTTGATGCTGCAGTATTTTCCAGTTTCCATTAAAGTATTATATTTCATAGTTTGTTTATTCTCATCTTCTGTGTTATACGAATAGTAAATATTATCTTATGTTAGTTCCATTTGAATAGAATGCTATGATTAGATTATGCAATTGGTTAAATTTGTTGTAGATCTAGTAAAAAATAGAAAGTTGTGATTAAAGTACCTATGTATATGTTATGTAAAATAAGTTCAACTGTTATGATCAGAATACAATTACACAATATAGTTGATTATGGTACTGATAAAGTATCTTATTAATCTTGTAAAAAATTCATTGATAGCTCTCTTGTGTATCACAATAGAACCAAAATTACATGTACAAGATAAATTCCTCGTTGACCAATTACTCTAGGAAGCTAGAAGAATAGTTGATTGGATAGCCCCAGGGAAACAATTTAACTCACTACCGTTAAAAGAAAATTTTAAAGAGGATAGGATAAGTAATGTATCGCAACACCTCCTTTTAACGAAGTATGGCCATCGATCACCGAATCTAAGGAACTTAGTCAGATCGACATCTTGCCTAGGGTAGATCTACGAATTTCAGGAAATGTAAACTCAATACATACGTAAAAAAACTCTACCTTTAGGCAATGAAACACATGAATCAAGAAGGGTTTGGGCAAAGAATGCACTCACTGTTCAGCAGAGGAAAACTTTATTTCATTAACCAACAAAATAATTGTTAAATAAATCGTTGTACATAAAATTTGCACAAATCCCTTTCCTAAGCCTATGGCTCCCACAGGGTAAATAATAATGCAGACTCTTATCATTAAGTATATTTATACAATAGCATGTGTCGTAAAAAATGCAGGAGTTATGCAATATAGAGTAAGTCTAGTCGAACAACATAAATAAAATAATTTAAATATCAAGAAGAACAGAGGTTAAACCCTAATTGCATACATATCACAGCATAAATAAAGTAATTTAAATATCAAAAGACAGCAGAGGTCAAGCCCTAGTTGTAAATAGCTCGAAGCACTATAAAAGTAAATCACTAATTTACACTTAAACATGACAAGAGCTCAAATCGACAACTTCAGCAAAAATAAAACTTTTATAGGGAAAACCCTACCATGTAGTTGAGATGACTTTAATACTTATTCAACTCAGCAGATCAGTAAAAATGATAAAAGTTACAAACCCGAGCTCAGGGTTGGAAAACATCAATCTATAGTTGCGGTACCACATATATTTCAAACAATACAACTAAATAAGGGACAAGCACATAGTACTAGACAACATTTTGAAAATACCATTAACATTTGTAAAGAAATATCGGTTGATTCAAGCTTAAATAAAGATTAAAGTTCTTTAAATAAATACAGTCCTCATTAAAATGGTATCGAGCCAGAGCTCTAACTTCAGTATGGGCTTCATCTTGTAAAGTAAATTATAACAACACAACTAGGGTTGGATGGACCTGTCTTTTACAAAGAAAAACACTAAAATATTCCATTGACTAGAGGGTAATTCATCACGACTTAGTTTCTATCAAGGAACACACATGTCCCACTTAAAACATTAACAGGTATAGATTGCTACCCTACCAACAAGAAGGACAAGAATCCAGTGAGATACCGAATTTTGGTTCCACGCAGATCCCATATGAGGCAACCAATGAATCCCCATGAATTTTCAATCATCAACGAAGGAAAAGCAGTATCAGGTGGGCGTATTTCTTACCAAAACAATTGGGTAGATGATGTAACACCGAGAGAACCATAAATTCAAAACCTGAAACCAAATGATAGAGTTAGATTTAATGGTATTACGAATGCTAATAACAAAAGGGTAAAAATAAAGAATCTAGGGCTGGTTACATGAATCACGACCTTTAGAAAACTGTGACACATAACTTGTAAGAATGCTTTCCACGATTGGAACAACCAGCAAGAAGTTAATCCATCTTCCTTCCATGCAGGTTACCAGTTCAAGTAGAAATATGGTTCAAAACCATGCGAAACAAGGGTCTCAAAGAACCTTCCTGGTTATAACTTGGATGCTAACCTAGGTTAAACCATTTCCCTTAAGAAATTCGAACCAGAAGGAGAAACCTCCTTGCAGAGGTCCTACCTCTTGGGGGAGAAGCATAATAGACTTCAGGACAGGTTCCTTTAGAGTTGATCCCTTCAAGTCATTGACAAAGAGAGTACGAAACTGCATACTAGGGTAATATCAAGGTTGCCAATTTGATTTTGACGGCCTCAACGAAAGGCCAAGAGCCTTGTTCTTTCAATGTGATTTGGACAGGTCACAAATGGTAGGGAGACCGAGTTGGAAAACATTAAATTAGTGGAAGTGCATCTAATAACGCATTAAAACCTAGTGTATTGAGAACATTGAAAAATTACAGGTTGACTTGCTATTGTATGGGTAAGGGTTAGGCATAGTATCTCATAAATAATACCATGGAAATGCATGTTTTTCTATAGTCGAATTTCCAGCCAAAAACCTTACATCGTGATATTTGTCCATTTGTGAAGTGCATAATAGATCTTATTATAAGGTTAAGCGCCTCTTTTATGAAAGCTCAATTAGAGGAAATTTCAACTCAAAATGGGCCTCCTAAGGAAAATTAATAAAATAATAGTTAAAATAATAAAATAATATTTATTAATTTTGGAGGAAGAAAATAAAAAAACTACTTTTTTGTTCGTATTTTCGACATATATCCCTGTGTTTTTACTCAAATTTTGATCGGGAGAGCTCGTTGGATGCATAATTAAATTAAGCATCCAACGAGTACCCACTCGGAATATTTTTAACGTGCCCCGCTATCCCAAAACCAAGAAATACCTGAAAAAAACGTGATGATGACATCATCATCATGTTTTTTCAGGTATTTCTTATTTTTCAGGTAGTGGGGACCATAAAAAGTATGCCGATTGGGTACTCGTTGGATGTGGAATTTAATTACACATCCAACGAGCTCTCTCAATCAAAATTTGAGTAAAAACACACAGAGATATGTCGAAAATATGAATAAAAAAAGTAGTTTTTTTTATGATACCTATCCCCAAATTTATATTAAAAAGTTGTTTCAGAGGAGCTCCCTTTTTTAATTTTAAAGCATTTTAATTGGCTAATACATGATGACATGGAATTTTTATTATTTTTGGAAGGCCCATTTTAAATTTAAATTTCCTCTAATTGCATGAGGGAGCTTAGGATTGTAAAATTTAGACCAGTTAGGTGTTGGACGAGGGGGTTTGGAGTTTTGTTTTTTCTCTTGAAGTCTTAAAACCCATTTTCACCCTAGGAATGACTCAAAAGAGTTTGGTCACTTCTTAGATCTAACCAAACTCTTCCACTTATTTTTTAGACCACCTGCAAATTCAAGTTATTAACTGAGTAAAAATATTAGTGTTTAAGAACATGGTAATAAGGAAAATAGAATATAAATGAAAGTTCCCTATTCTGAACCAAAAATTGAATAAACTGTACTCCCTTCAATAGCCTCACCTAGAAAAACAAAGGATAACAATGTTAGTTATAGCTAATTAAGAAATAGTCCAACTAGAAAAAACTTTTCGCCTTGCTGTGATTGAAAAATTCTTGGGTGAGTCAATCTTATTACAGTATTTCTAAACATAGGATTTAAGACATTTTTTTGATGATATGAAGCAAAAGTAAGAGATCAAATTTTTTTAAGTGGTAATTTTACATATGGTATCAGAGCAATAGGTTAAACACTGTTGCCTATGGGAAAACATCAGTTTTCTTATATACTCTAAATAGCATTCGAACCAGTAAAATTTTTATGTTTTCTCTGTATGTATGTATTAAATTAACCAAGGTGGAACGATGGCTACAAACAATGAGAGAGATGGCCACTCAGAAAGGAATGATCACACCAATGATATAGCCCCACCCGAAGAAGGTCATTCCGAAGCTATCCAAGTACTAGAGACTATGAGACACTTAATTGTTGAAATACTGAGTTTTAAGGCAGAAAATGAGCAACCGAAGAAAGCCTAGGAGAGGTAGCAGGAAATCAATCAAATACTAATGCAAAGTTTACATGAAAGAAGTAATGAAAAGGATCAACGAACTGAGGAGAATGGGGATCGGGGAGTGGATGAAAATGATGAAAGGAAGGATAGTTCCTCTAACACACTCAAATATCTGAAAACCAAATAAACCTCGCTGGAAAAATAAAAGTTGACCATTTGAAAGGGAAATTCAAAAAAATCAAGCCAACCAACATTGACAGAGTAAAAAATAGTAGAAGAAGCAGAAGCTTGGTTGTTGGACATTAAAAAATATTATCAAATCTACAACTACTCCAGCAACATGAAGGTACGGATGGTAGTTTACAACCTAAAGGGAAAGGCCAACATTTGGTGGCAAGATCTAAAAATTTCCAATGGGTTAAAGGAAAAGATCCCGGAATGGTCACGAATTCAAGAAACTCTTTAAGAAACAATACCTATTGAAAAGTTATTATGAAAGAAAAACAAAGGAGTTTTATGAACTAAGGCTCGACCAAATGACCATGGAAGACATTATCAATAAGTTTTTAGATCTTCTATGGTTTGTACCTTATATCAAAGAAGAGAAAGTGAAAGTTCAATGGTTCCTAAGTTGCTTTCCGCAGTCCTGCAAAGATCGTATCGAATTCGACAACCCAAAAACCTTAGACGAAGTTCTAAAGAAGGCAAGACTTTGCTTTGAACAGTTAAGAAAAGGAATGATACCCCTAAAGCATGGAAGGATAAAAAGCAGGAAAAATTCAACCAACGGAAAAAGGGTTTCAGGCCACCTCCATTTAGAAACATGCCAAGAAATCAAAGGGAAATTAATACAACAAAAATGAGCAGTTGGTGCAGAAAGGTAATAAACCTGTCAAATTTGGACCAAAAGGGTCCGTTGGTACCCCTAAGGAACCACAGAGATGTTGGGAGTGTGGGGAACCTTATTTACGAGAAAACTTCCCACGCTTCAACGAAGGAAATAGGGTTATTCATGACCTTCAAGAAGCTTCCACCCTGGGAGAAATTAGAAAAATCTTACACATAATTAATGCAGCCCTGGAAGACTGACATGCAAATCACTAATCTGCAATAGTGGGAATTAAAGATACAATTTCTAACAAAAAAATTTCTATATTAATTGATCCAGGAGCTACCTTGAGTTACATCACTCCCAAAATGGTGGAAATGTGCTAACTCACCAAGGTAAGGAATTCGAGACCCTGGTTGGTTCAATTAGCTATAGGAGCTAAATGAAAGGTAACTGATTATATTGTTGATTGTGAAATTAAACTACAATATCATAAGACTAGAATCAATCTGAATATTTTGCCATTAGTATCGTATGAGATGATAGTCGACATGGATTGAGTGAAAAAATATAAAATAGTACTAAATTGTTTTGATAAGACTTTTACAGACATTGTTGAAGATAAATTTTTTAGGACTGTAAAGGGTATACCCAAACCTATCTCTATGAGGCAGATTTCCGCTATGAAACTAAAAAGATGTATGAGGAAAGGCTGCATACTTTATGCAATTCGGGTCACAAATCTACTCAATAGTGAAAACAAAACCAGCCTAGATGGCCACCTTGTTTTGAATGAGTTCTTAGATGTATTTCTGGAGGAAATACCAGGACTGCCCCCTCAACAAGAAATAGATTTTTCCATTGAACTTATACTTGGATCTGCATCATTATCTAAGATATTGTATTAGATGAGCATCCCTGAACAAACTGAATTAAAAATTTAGATACTAGAATTGTTAGATAAGGGTTATATCATACCCAATGTGTTTCTCTTGGGAGAACCAATCATATTTGTTAAGAAAAAGGATGGAACATTACGGCTTTGCATAAAATATAGGCAACTGAACAAAGTAACTATTAAAAATAAATATCCATTACCTCGGGTCAATGATTTATTCGATCGCATAGGGGGATTTAAGATATTATCAAAACTAGATTTGTTATCTGGCTATTACCATATTATAATTAAAGAAGGAGATATTAACAAAACAATGTTCAGGACCCATAACAGACACTACGAATTCATAGTAATTCCATTCAATTTAACCATTGCCCCGACTACATTTATGTGTTTAATGAATAATATCTTCAATAAATTTCTAGACCAATTTGTGTTAATTTTTATTGATGATATATTAATCTACTCAAGGATAGATGAAGAGCACCAAAAACACTCAAGAATTGTTTTACATTCCTTAAGAGATCATCAACTTTACGCTAAATTTGAGAAGTGTGAATTCTTTAAAAAGGAAATATATTATTTAGGTCATATTATCTTGGAAAAAGGAATCGCAGTAGACTCGCAAAATATAAAATCCATCTCAGAATGGTCGGTAACTAAAAATGTAATAGACATGCGTTCCTTCATGGGACTTACTGGTTATTACCGAATATTTATCGAGGGATTTTCTCAAATAGCCTACCCCATTACTTCTACAAAATAAAGAAGTGAAGTTCGTATGGTCTCCAAAATGCCAAGAAAGATTTGAAAATCTAAAAAATTTGTTAACCACAGCACCGATACTTAAGGTAGTTGACCATTATAAAGACTATACGGTTTGTACGGATTCTAGTAAAGAAGGATTGGGAGGAGTGTTATCTCAAGAGAAGAAAGTAGTGTGATACGAATCCTGTGAGTTAAAATAACATGAGCAAAATGTAATGTCCCCCTCTAATTAAGCACCCAAAACACCTGCTAACCTACTTAATTCACATAGGTTTGAGCAGCTACTGCATAAGATGGAATTGACTGAGGGCATTTGATACTTAGAGCAAACCAAGACATTCATTTAGTGTTAAATTCATCAGTCGGATAAAAGAAGGCTTATTTATTTAGGCTTAAAAGTCAACATTAAATTAGAATTGCATGCATGCAAAAGTGAAGCATAAACCCTAAAAGTGACATGCAAACCCTAAAAGCACACGAGACTCTATTTAAGAGGGTTATTGGACTAAAGAAACCATCTATTATTCTTATTGTTGATTTGAATTTTTTGAGCAGCAGCATAGCGTGTAGCCATGATAGTTGGGGTTAAAGACAACATCTTCAGCTAACGATGGTTCGATAGTGAAATATCTGCCCTAGTCTCTTTAGGATGGACCATCCAACTTTACCAAAGGATGTCATATTATACAATCAATGTTTAGTGATCCAGTATACTCAGAAGAGTTATTTGCAAGTTCACGTTTTGCAGCTGGAAATAGCTGGGAAACCTCAGAAGGATTCGTTGGGACTCCAAAACCCAGTCTTTCCTCCACATGCCAGTTTCCTCTTTCTCGACAGACTCATTCCACAGTATAGAGTGACTATTAGCTACCGGTTTTCCTATCCAGGGCAGTTATCAACACTTCAGGGGAGGTCGGGGTATGAGCACCAGAGAGGCAAAAGAATTCACTAGGGCACTTAGAGGAGGCCAAATATATGCATGCGATAGTCCATCTCTCCATCAATTGAAGACCGAAAATCCTGTAAAGTTTCAACAGCAACTGACCATCCCTTCTCCAAAAATGTCACCTTTAGTCTGAGGAAAGCACATGTGTGCAACTGGGCGTCAACCCCTAAGGAGGATCACTATCACCCCACCTTCTTTCTTGCTACATATATCTAGAGGACTCACATTTTTTATCAGTGGTAAGTGTTACATCCCTTTCTTGCAAACCCTAGCCCTAATTTAGCTATATTTTAGGGTATTTTGCATGGCAATTTTATATGCACAGTTATTTCGTATTTTTGCACAAGATTGAGTGTACGAGTGAGCATTATACACTGTATTAGTAGAATAACAGTACTTGGGATATTACACGAAATTATGTAGTTCATGACTTGTAATTAGCATCAGTAGTTCATGCTTTAAAAATGTGGTGTCACTACCTGTTGGAGAAAATGTTTCTATTATTAACGGATAGCACTTGCATTAAAAATTTATTCACACAACCCAAACTTAAAGGTCAACAAGCAAGATGGATGGCCTTCTTAAGTGAATTTGATTTTGAAGTAAAGCACATTAAAGGTAAGAAAAACAAAGTGGATGATGCACTCAGTCGAAGAACTCATGAAATTTATGAAATAAATATGAGTCAACCAGAAAGTCATCTAAGAAAAAGGATAAAAACAACAAGCATACACGATATTGAATACATGAATTTATGAAATAAATTACTAAAAGATGAAGTAAATTTAAATGGAACATAATACAAAGTAAACCATGAAGGCCTAATATGGTTTAAAAACAAATTGTACATGCCAAGTAACGCAAAATTAAAGCTCTTAATTTTAAATGAGATGCATAAACCACCTTATGCAAGCCATCCTGGTTATAAAAAAATGATAATAGCTCTAAGAAAATAGTTCTTTTGGCCCATTTTAAAAACTGATTTGGTTAACTATCTATCAAAATGCTTGGAATGTCAACAAGTGAAGGTTGAAAACCAACACCCAGCAGGTTTGTTACAACCTTTACCAATTCCTGAATGGAAATGGGAGATTATATCTTTGGACTTCATCCAAGGTTTTCCAAAAACAAAGAAACAACACGACTCTATCGTGGTCATAGTAGATAAACTAAGAAAATCTGCACATTTTATTCCCATAAAATCAAATTACAAAGTGGTAAATATTGCAAAGATATTCTTGAAGGAAATATTTCGACTGCATGGAGTATCGAAGATGGTGATATCTGAATGGGATGTGAAATTCAAGTCAAATTTTTGGAAATCCTTGTTTGCAGGATTAGAAACCAAAATAAATTTTAGCACTAGTTACCACCCACAAACGAATGCGCATACAGAACACACCAATCAAATCATCGAATACATGCTAAGAATGTACGTCATGGAGAGACCTACTAAGTGGGGATATTATTTACACCTTGTAGAATTCACATACAACAACGGATATCAAGCTTCATACAAGATGAGCCCGTTCGATATCTTATACGAGAGGAAATTCACTACACCGATAAGCTGGGATAGCCCCGTAGATTGACTTAGGGTAGGATGAGAAATACTACATGACATGGAAAAAATTGTTCGTAAGGTGCGGAAAAATTTACAAGTGGCGCAAGATCGCCAAAAAAGTTATGTTGACTTGAAAAGACAACATAGAGAGTTTACTGTCTGAGACCACGTATATCTTCGAATCAAGCCGAAGAGGAGCTCGCTTAAATTGAGAAGCTGAGATAAATTGGCATCGTGGTTTTGTGGGCATGTTCGGATCTTAAAAAGAATCGGGCCAGTGGCATACAAACTCGCACTTCCGCCATATTTAAGAATTCATAATGTTTTTCACGTTTCTTTATTAAAGAGATATATACATGATTCTGCTCACATCAATGATTGCAATGTGGTACAAGTGGAACCAGAAAGCGAGTTTCATGTGGAACCTATACACATTCTGGACAGAAAAAAAACAACACTTTGGAACCGAGTCATTGCTTGGGTAAAGGTGAAATGGAAGCACTTTATTCCCGATGAGGCAACCTCAGAATTAGATGATTAAATGAAGAAAAAATATCCAGAATTATAACCAGAACCAATGGAAGAAAGATAAAAAGACTGAGGACAGTGTTAATAATAAGGGGGTGAGGATGTAGCACCCCCAAGAAAAAACATTATATTACTTATGATTTATTTAAGTTATTGTTTAAATTAAATAAAATTGGCTAGATCTGAAATCTTCCAAATGGTCCCTTGTTGGACAGATGTAATAAAACAATATGGATTTAAATAAATTTATGAATAAGGGAGGAAATCCATGTTAAATGAGTAAATTATGCATACAAGAGAGGACGACAATAAATGGTTAATCTCACGGAAGTCAAAACAAGTGTCAAAAGTGCATTAATGGCACTAGACACACACTAAAAATCAAAGATTTTGATAGCTGCGAAAATTCCAAGAGGAATTGGTTGCTTGTGAAAGACCTAGGCAAAGTAAATATAAAAAGGAGGCATACACGGGAGGCAGGATGCTACTGAGTATGTTGGAGAAGAAGAGTTGTTCTGGAGCACTCTAGTGTTAGGCAATATTTTCTCACTGAATGACGAAGTTTGTGACTGAGGTTGACTGTTGCCACTCTTGGAATGCACGATTTGGCTCGGGGGTGATTAAGAGCAGAGAGAAAGCTATTCTTAATCTATGGTTGGGTGGATCATGGATGTTCCTACCATATTCGGTGCTGTAGTATTTTCCAGGTTCCATTAAAATATTTTATTCCATAGCTTGTTTATTCTCATCTTCTATATTATGGGAACAGTAGATATTATCTTATGTTAGTTCGAGTTGAATAGAATGCTACGATTAGATTATGTGATTGGTTAAATTTGTTGTATGATCTAGCAAAAAAATAGAAGGTTGTGATAAAAGTACCAATGGGTGTGTTATGCAAAATAAGTTCAATTGTTATGATCAAAATAGAAATACAAAGTATAGCTGATTATGGTACTAATAAAGTAGTATCTTTTTATTATTAATCTTGTAAAAATGTCAGTAATTTGGACTCGTGTGTATCGCGATAGAACTAGAATTACATGTACAAGTTAAATTCCTCGTTCACCAATTACTTTATGCAACTAGAATAATGGTTGATTAGATAGAACCAGGGAAACAATTTAACTCGCTACCATTAAAAGAAAAGTTTAAAGAGCATAGTATACGTAATGTATCATAGAAAATCCTTTTAACTAAGTATGGCCACTGATCACTGGATCTAAGGAACTTAGTCAGATCGACATCTTGCCTAGGGTAGATCTACGAATTTCAGGAAATGTAAAATCTATACATACATAAAATCACTTCTACTTTTAGGTAATGAAACACACGAATCAAGACGGGTTTGGGAAAAGAATACATTCATTGCTGGGTAGAGGAAAACTATATTTCATTAACCAATGAAAGAATTGTTAAATAAATCATTGTACATAAAATTTGCACAAATCCCTTGCCTAAGCATATGGCTCCCATAGGGTAAACAGTAATGCAAACTCCTATCATTAAGTATACTTATACCATAGCTTGTTTCGTCAAAATTCAGGTGTTATGTAATATAGAGTAATTCTGGTCGAACAACATAAATAAAATAATTTAAATATCAAGAATAACAGAGGTTAAACCCTAGCCGCATACATATCACAACATAACTAAAGTAATTTAAATATCAAAAGAGAATAGAGGTCAAGCCCTAGCTATAAACAGATCGAAGCGCTATCAAAGTAAATCACTAATTTACAATTAAACATGACAAGAGCTCAAATCGACATCTTCAGCAAAAAAATATTTTACGAGGAATGCCCTACAATGTAGTTGAAATTACTTTAATACTTTTTCAACTTAGCAAATCAGTAAAAATTATAGAATTTACAGACTTGATCTCAGGGTTGGAAAACCTCAATCTACAATTGTGCTGCCACATATATTTTAAACTATAGAACTAGATAAGGTACAAGCACACAGTACTAGACAACGTTTTGAAAATACCATTAGCATTTGTAGAGATATATTGGCCAATTCAAGCTTAAATAAAGATTAAAGTTCTTTAAATAAATAAGTTCTTCATTAAAATGGTATCGATATAGAGCTCTAACTTTAGTATGGTCTTCATCTTGTAAAGTAAATTATTACAACACAACCATGGTTGGATAAACACTTTCTTTCTGTCATGGAACACATAAGGCCCACTTAAAACACCGACATGTATAGATTCCTAGCTAACCAACAGTAATGACAAAAACCCATCAAGATACTGAAGTTTGGTTCCACGCAGATCCCATCAGAGGAAACCAACGAATCCCCATGAATCTTCAATCATCAGCGAAGAAAAAGCAGTATCAGGTGGGCGTATTGCTTACCAAAACAATTGGGTATACGTTGTAACACTGAGAGAACCGGAAATGCAGAACCTACAACCAAATGATAGATTTAGATTTAATGGTATTACGAATACTAATAACAAAAAGGGTGAAAATAAATAAGTTAGGAGTGGTTACCTGAATCGCAAACTTTAGAAAATTGACACATAACTTGTAAGAATGTTTTCCATGATTTAAAAAACCAACAAGAAGTTAACCCAACTTCCTCTGACGTAGGTTACCATCTCAAGTAGAAATAGGGTTTGAAACCATGCGAAACAAGGGTCTTGAAGAACCTTCCTGGTTATAAGTTGGATGCTAACCTAGGTTAAACTCTTTCCCTTCAGAACATCGAACCAGAAGGAGAACCCTCCCTACAGAGGTCCAACCTCTCGAGGGAGAAGCATAATAGACTTCAGGACAGGTTCCTTTAGAGCTGCTACCTTCAAGTCAATGACAGAGAGAGTACGAAACTGCAGACAAGGGTAATATCAAGGTTGCCAACACGATTTCGTTGGACTCAACGAAAGGACAAGATCCTTGCTCCTTTAATGTGATTTGGACAGGTCACAGTTGGTAGGGAGACCAAGTTGGTAAACATTAAATTAGTAGAAGTGCATCCAATAACGCTTTAAAACCTAGTGTATTGAGAACATGTAAAAAATACAGGTTGGCTTGCAATTGTATGGGTAAGGTTTAGGCATAGTATCACATAAATAATACCATGGAAATGCATGTTTTTCTATAGTCCGATTTCCATCCAAAAACCTTACAACATGAGATTTTTCCATTTGCGAAGTGAATAATAGATCTTATTATAAGTTTAAGCACCTCTTTTATGAAAGCTTGTGAGGGAGCTTAGGATTGTAAACTTTAGACTAGTTAGGTGTTGGACTAGGGGGTTTGGAGTTTTGTTTTTCCTCTTGAAGTCATAAAACCCTTTTTCACCCTAGGAATGACTCAAAAGAGTTTGGTCACTTCTTAGCTCTAACCTAACTCTTCCACTTAGTTTTTAGACCACCTGCAATTTCAAGTTATTAAATGGGTAAAAATCTTAGTGTTTAAGAACATGGTAATAAGGGAAAGAGAATATAAATGAAAGTACCTTGTTCTGAACCAAAAATCGAAAAAGTTGTACTCCCTTCGATAACCTCACCTGGAAAAACAAAGGATAATAGTGTTAGTTATAGATAAGCAAGCAATAGTCCAACCAGACAAAACTTTTCACCTTGCTGTGATTGAAAACTTCTTGGGTGAGTCAGTATTATTACAGTATTTCTAAACATAGGATTTAATACATTTTCTTGATGATATGAAGCAAAAGTAAGAGATCAATTATTTTTTAGTGGTAATTTTACACATACATATACAAAAAAAGAATTAGCAAGTAAACTTAGTTACAAAATTCTATTCCTATTGACTAGGAGTAGTCCTTCCAAGGCCAGATTCACAAAGGAAAAGAGCAAGAAAGTGATAAACACAAGTCACCTCAATAAACCATGGTAATCTCAATCCACATAGAAATGCACCACACCATTTATCCTCCAAAGCTTTATTTTATTCCAAGCAAAATGATTCAACAATATTACAACTAGAAATCCCAATCTCTAACAAGCTCTAACTAGTTTGAATGAGTAAAGAGGAATTGCCTTTATAGTAAAACTAAGAGAGGTGGGCACCTTTCCCAAGAGAGGGGCATGTTTGCTAACTAGGAGCTCCTTGAAATGATTGAGGGCACACTGCTAAGTTAATTGGGGGTTGGGTGAGTGATTTGTGGGATATTGGGTGCCATATCTCCATGAGATATGCACCCTCCCTTTTCCAAGTGACAACACACCTAAAGAGTTGCGCCCTCATGAAGGGATGCACCACCCTTTGATGAGGTATGTGCCACCTCTAGGATAGAACTCCAACCACCAAATACTATCTCAAGACAACTTTCCCCCAACTAGGAATGAACTCTTGATCACTGATCTTTTGTCCTGACATGTTTCCTTGATTAGAGGGATGTCATTGACTCTTTATTATGTCTTTTTTGGCCATTTATTTGGTCATTTTGGCCTTTTTTGAGAGAATTTTGATTTAAGTGATAGATAATCACTCAAATACTCTAAAATTGGGTTTATGGGTATAGTGGGTGACATGAATTAGAAAATGAACACCTCCATAGAAAAATCCCCCCCTAACCACTTTCAATAGAGGAAATTTGGGGTCTAAAATGGGCCTTATAAGAAAACGTGCCAAAATAAGTTTTTGTGAGTTGGAATTCAAGAACCAATAGAATTTCAATAAAATAAGTCAACCATAATGGTTGAATTGACATATTTGTCATTAAAAAAAACTACTTTTTTGTTCATATTTTCGACATATCTCCCTGTGTTTTTACTCAAATTTCGATCGGGAGAGCTCGTTGGATGCGGAATTTGATTCCGCATCCAACGAGTACCCACAATGCATACTTTTGACAGACCTCTCTACCCCAAAAACAAGAAATACTTAAAAAAACGTGATGATGACATCATCATCACATTTTTTCGGGTATTTCTTGTTTTTGGGGTAGCAGGGACCATCAAAAGTATGCAGTGTGGGTACTCATTGGATGCGGAATCAAATTCCGCATCCAATGAGCTCTCCCGATCGAAATTTGAGTAAAAACACAGGGAGATATGTCGAAAATATGAACACAAAAAGTAGTTTGTTTCTTTCTTCCTCCAAAATTAATCAATATTATTTTATTATTTTAACTATTATTTTATTATTTTCCTTAGGAGGCCCATTTTAGAACCCAAAATTCCTCTAATGTTAATGACTTTTTACATTTTTTTAATTAAAACATTAAAAAATTAACCCATTTTTATGGATTTTTTTTAATCTGTGGAAATTAAAAAAACATCTGGGGTACTTAGTACATGTTCATATGACCCAAAAATGTTGACTGGCATGGTAATATACATAGACACCTGGGCTTAAATCACCTTCTAAGGCCTAACCACCAAGACAATTACTCTAACTTTGGAGGTTTGAGTGAAAAACTCAGAAATTATATGTCATAGAAAAGCAACATATAAGTAACAAAGAAAAAACACTCTAGAGTAACGTATTGATGATTAAGTCTTTTCCAAGCCATTTACAAAAATTCATCATGCTACATCGATATATTACAATTTCCCCGAGGGCTATGAACATGCAAACAAAATTAAAAGGAGCCAAATTTGGCCTAAAAAGACTTCTGAACTTCTAAATGTGAATAAGTACACTTGTTCAATCTTTGTTGCCTCACTTGAAATCCAACTAAGGAAAACTTAGTAGGAAACATCTAGCTCCATCTAGGGACAGGTGCTCTGATTGATCTTTAATCAAACAGAGTAGGTGAGAACTCCAAAATATTTGGTTCCTACACAAATCTAAGATCCATTAGTACCACATATATAAAGAATTCCAAATCAAAACTAAGTTGTGAATAGTATACAAGGTTAGTATACAGGCTAATGTACAACATCTAATATACAAAAAAGAGTTATTTACAAGAACTATATTACATTAATAATATACAAGACTAATGTACAAAAGAAAAATTGAAATTAAAAATACAGGGGAAAGGGTTAGAGAAAGTCATGATACACGAGATTCCCCCATGGGTATCAGATATTGTTGCTGAAGAAAAATTTCATTAGCTGGCCATTCACTAGGAGGGTCAGCTTTTCTCCATCCATGCCATTTAGATAAAATGTATTAGTGTCTGCCATCTCATAAATATTATATGGCCCTATCCATAAGCTATCGAACTTTCCATGCTTTCCCGACTTTTATCTTCGCTTATACCATAATAAAACAGTATCTCCAGTTTGAAAAGGCCTTGGTTTAGAAGACTTATCCAAGGTCCTTTTTACTTTGTCTTGATTCCTGATAATATGGTCAAGTGATTTCCTTCTGTTTTCATCCAATTCAACTAGTGGATTAAATTTGTTCTATACTGCATCCTTATTTGAACTGAAGTCTCAGAGGAGTTGATACACTGGAAGCTTAATATAGATAGGCAATGTGACATCTAGGCCATATACAAGCTCGAATGGAATTTTCCTAGTTGCACTTTTATTTGTGATCCTATCAACCCATAGTGCAAACTTAATCTCGCTATCCCGTGATTTTTTATTATCACCCATTGTATTCTTGATTATGGTCATTAGGATCTTGTTACTTGACTCAACAAGACCATTTCCTTAGGGATAGTAGTTGTATGAGTGGGATAGGACAATGCCATACTTGAAACAGAATGAGGAAAATTATACTGAGCTAAAGGCTGGGCCATTATTAGTTGCTAATTTGGTTGGCACACCGAATCTAGTTATGATTTGATTTTCAAGTAAATTCATAACCATTGTGTCAGTTTTTTCTTCAATGGGAATGGATTCTATCCACTTGGTAAAATAATCGGTTGTTGTGAGTATCTAAGTGAATCCATTACTTGAGTTATCTTATCTGCCAATTGTTCACTTATCTGCCAAGTTGTTCTTTTCTCTAGGAATTTCTTGAAGATTAAGTGCATCAAACTACTCCATGGTATCCCAAACAGCATTGAAATTAATACTTGTTCTTAAGTTGAAGGATAACTAAGTATGAATCACCTTAAATGGTTAACATCTTTATCCCCGTGTCCTTAGTTGTTTCCAGCCCAAGTAACAATACTTCATACTCTACTACATTATTAGATGCTTCAAATTCAAGTCTAAAAGGAAAGTTGAAGGTTTGCTTAGAAGGTGAGATGATTACTATGACTTCCCCTTTTCCTACCTTTGAATAAGCCCCATCAAAATAAATCTACCATACTTCATGTACCTTTTCCTCCTTTAATTATTCTCTTATCGAAGCGATGAAGTAAGAGAGGATAACATAGTCTCCAAAATTATCTATAGTAATACAAACTCATTTGATGGATTCTTAGGATTTTCAACATGACACTTTATTTCAATTTCTCTATGGAGATTAATGTTTGTGTTCTTTGATGCAAATATTCTTGCATAAGACCAATCCATTTGAATATCTCCTCCTAAGGTTGCAACTCACTTTCTTGACAACAACATTCCCTAGTTGTCTGATACATCTATCACAAGCACATCCATGGTCAAATGGATATTGTGTACTTGGCCAATATAACTTGAAGGTTCAAGATTATTCCTACCACGTCAATTTCTCTTGCATCCATGGCACAAACATTGTGGTATGGCCTAGTGATCTTCAGATTTAGTTGTTCCATAACCTTCTTTGTCATAACATTTGATGAAGCTCCTGAGTCTAGCACACAATTGTGAAGTAGAAGATAATTTATCAACAGAAACACATAAAACGACCGGTGATCTTCTTTCTTTGGATGCATACTATGTAAAACTATTGGGGCATATTCAATGGTTGTTTTACTTCTAGGATGTTATTTTTCCTTGGGATTATCAACAATCACTTCTCTAAACTTTCTAAGGCTTTTATCGATGTATCCCTATGATGTGGTATCTTAAGGATCTAGATTACAAGTACAAGCATCCTTTGATGAGTTAACCAAATACGTATATCAATATTAAAATCATTTGCAATAGTAGGATTTATTACCTTAGGAACATATTGAGTTGCTTTAGTGGGTGTAATATGGTCCCTTCTATGATAATTAGCTCCTTTGAATATTGCATTAGTCATTTCTCAAATTTGTTCAGGCGTAAAATTCTCACCATAATTTTTGCTAAAAAAATCGAGTCTCTTGACTATACTCTATAGCATGTTTCCAATTCTCTTTAGACACGGGGTGGGTCTGGCCTACCATATTGATGAAATATGGAACTCTTGGGAAATCCACGTAGTTATGGAACTCTTGGGAAATCCACGTAGTTGCTAGTCTCTGTGAATCCATTCTCATTAATATGACAAAAATTGGGACAAGTTGATTCTTCATGGAACTCCCCACATGGTCTACAATAAGGAGGAGTATCATCTTTGACCATGTTTGTTGTTTCTAACTGATTGGGTGGCATTTTCTCATGAACATGTGCTTTCTTTTTATATAATTGATTAGGCATATGCTGAAAATTCCTTTGGACATGAGGAGCTTGGGTAGCTTGATTCCTTTCCATGATAACCAATCTCTTCTGTATATGATTCATTTGAGAAGAATGGCTTACCATTTGTTTAGTTTGACTGGATACCAAGGTTTTTATCATCTCAACCATCTCTTTCATGGGATATTTAGATGAATCTTTACCTTCTGACTCTATGGATTTTCCTTTTGACTCTTGATGATTTGATGAGGAACTGCCTCTTGTGAAACCTAGTATGTTATGCTCGAAGCTTGAATATTTTTATCAATTTTAATGGCCGTGTATTTAGCAAGTTTAATATTAGCAGGCTCTTGTATCTCAGTTGATACCTCATCTCGCCACTAAAAGCTTCAATATAACAAATAAGAATTAAGGCATATGAAGGTTTGATGTATTTATGGATATTTGAGATTAGGTATCTAAATAGTATGGAGGGCTACTAACTGATGCCTTGGTTCCTTTTTCTCCCAATTTTTCTTTGAATACTGTGAGGAACTCATCAAGAGTTTTGTATAAATTTTCACTTAGGTCCATGTACCAATCTTCAACACCATCTTCAGTAGATAGAGAAAACAAATCCATCTTGATGTCTTCATGATTATGGGCAGCCACATTACATGAATTGACCAAAATTCTAGAAATTTTTTGTAGATGAGATTTGGCATTGACAACATTGTTTCCTTGAAAGGTTGGAAGCTTATTGATGGTTTCATCTGGAAAACCATGAGGGTACCTTGCTATCTAAGTAAATTTAAGGGATTGAAAAAATCATCCATTTCTTGAGGCAAATTATTATTATTATTATTATTATAAAAAATAAAGTGAATGTATGAAAGAGACATAGATCCTAAATATTCAAGGATCCTACGAGAAGCAAGTTTGATCGCTCTCCTTCGATAATCCCTTTTATGCTCAGGAATAAAATCGAGCAAACCTTCAAGATTTCTTCTTGTTGAAGACCTTGTTGGGTTTAAATACACTGGGGTCATCAGATGGATTGAGTAAATTTCAATGATTTGACTAGATGCATCAATTAAGGTAAAAAAAAAAAGAAAACTAAGGCGTACTCTAGGAATAAAAATATTTTTCTGCCGCAATAGCGCAAAAAATGTTGCTACTTGATATGCACCTTGGGAAACTTGGCAGGAATATTCAAGCTACTAGGTGTGACCTTGGGGGAAAGTCTCAAGTCAAGTACTATCACTTGATCTTGACTGCTCCATTTATGCTAAACTCCTAACAAAGCGAAGGGGGTTGGTCCCTAAAAGTTACTAAGGATATTTAGCTTTTATTAAGAATGTGAAAGTTATTTAGGAGTTTTGAAATGATCATTGAAATCAATACTTTGCAAAAAATAAATTAAATCAATAACATATATAAAGAATATAACCATTTCGCACATAAATTCACTTAATAAAAAGTGTAGTTGTAAAATGTAGATCAATGCCAATGGAGTCGAATGAGTGTCATTGTGTCATGAAAGTACTGTAGTTGTCTCGTTGGTCAGTTTTACATTATTAAAAGATTGAGTGGATTAAGGAATGGGTTAATTCTTGGTAAATTTTAACCTTATTCAAATGATATTGATTAATGGGAAATGGAATTCCAAATATACCAAAAAGGTACAAGAAATATGTCTGGAGTTACCAAGTGTCGTTCAACACATGAAATGTCGGTGGGGGTGTGTCCAACATTAACACCAAACAAGGGTGTATCCTGATGGATCTCTATGATCACTATCTAGTAGTTCCCACTTTACTGCAAACGTTTCCCACAAATGATAAAATTCAAGACACCATATTTCCATATTTTAGGGAGGTTAATTGCAAAATGTGAGACTATTAACTAGACACTTAGTTCCCTTTCTGATTTATCGATATGGTCAAGCAAAGACCCCAGTGGATCAGAGCTAAAAGGACACTAAGTCAGGTTCGTTACTTTAACTTGAAAATAAAAGAAAATGTGAACTAAATAATCCTAAAACTGAGAATCTATTTTCCCTTACTCAAGCAGTCTCTTTCGATACTTCGAGAATGCACGACGACAAGTTTGTTACTTTGCAAAAATGATAAAATAATAGTGAAAGTAACTAAAAATGAAAATAATTAAGCTTTTTGAATTTTAAAAGTGAAAAAGTATACTGCTTGTACATGTGTGCAATTGTGTTTAAGAAAACAAAAATTGTTAGAAAATTTCACACCATGAAAAGGGAACTGCAAACCCCCTAGGGAGATGGGGTGTGGGCGTTGTGTAGCATATTTGCTCTCTTTATTTTTGGTTTTTTAAAATGATTTTAGAGAATGCCTATTTATCCTTATAAATTGGATGAAATATGTGTACAATGTTTAGAACAAAATACTAAAGGATAAAGGAAGCTCTATGGAGCTTTGAATGGCTAACTTTTTTGAAAATACGCTAGAGTGCCTCTATACTTTTTCGTCAAAAATGAAAAACCAGCAAGTTATTAGCAACGAAAGATGCCCAAAAACACTTTAAAAATGTCTTTGGACAATTCCCAAAAAATGTTTACCAAAATACTAAGATAATATTATGCTTAAAACCTGAGTTTCCGGGAAATGTGGGTGCGGGGATGGGTGTAGGGACCAGGATGTCACTTTTTGAAATAAGGTACTTGGGTTCGTCGGGGTACTATATATATATATATATATATATATATATATATATATATA
>LPNX010518205.1:1264198-1307803 GCA_001517045.1 Pseudotsuga menziesii
ATACAAAATTCAACAAACCCAAAAACACTAAAAAAGTGAACAATGGACTATAAATATATAAGTAGTTCTAAAAAATAAAATTAAAAAGTAATAAGTTTAAAAATATCATGATTCATAACACGTCACATGTTATTTCTTCAAAATTCAATGATTCATCATTCATTCAACATTCACATTGGGTCATAAAATTAAAATTTAATATCAAGTGGAAGTTATATTATGATTCCATTCAACCATTGTCATATTGCATTCAAAATTTTCTTAATGGGCCAAGGCCCAATGACATTTCCAGCTATGAAACAGAAAATAGTCAAACACAAAATTCAACAAACTCAAAAACACTGAATAGTGAAGAATGGACAATATAAATGCTTTGGCTTCCTCAAGCCATGTCATCAACATCCTCAAGATCATCATCAACATCATTAAATTCCTCTATCAATAGGCTCTCTAGCTAGGTGTCAGTCTCAAGTGCAACCTCCTGCTCTTCCATAGTAATTGGGGAAGCTCAACAAGGCCATCTAGTTGTACCTCCTCATCCACACATGTAGCATCATCTATGGATTGGTATCATCTCTTCAAAGGACCCTCCTTGTACCTTGGGTATTTTAGAGATATGAGAATAAGTGTGCTATGAATGTAAACTAAATTCTATGCCTTCTTCGATCCCAACCTATTTCTTTTTACTGAATGGATGGAGGAATAAAGGCTCCAATTTCTCTCAGAAGATGAGGAGCTAGCTACCTACCCAAGTAATCATATGGAAAATTGTAAGTTTCAAGTATGTAAAATAAATTAATTTTATAAAAAATTATACAAATGTCAAAAACAATATGTGTACTAGCTACTTGCCCAAGCAGTCATATGGAAAATTGTTGCAACTCAAGGGCATTTGCACCGTGCAGACACCACCAATCAATCGAATCCTTCTTCTCTCTCCTATTAGTCAAAGAATCATGTGAACCAAAGACACGTCGCCCACGTGAAAATTGGGCAAATTGAGATCATCTCTTAGATGTCTCTTATGAAGAACCACAATTTTTTGTAATGGCGATCATAAATCCTTTCACCACCTCTCTATCTTGGGAAGGAGGCCTTCTTCCTGTTGTGGGATTATACCATTTAAGATTCACTACATATGATGGCATACAAAGTGGGGTGTTCATGTATAAATGTTTGCAATAATGGCCATAAAGTAATATCTCTTCTATCTATGATAGATTTGATCCTCTCATACATAGAGTCCATGTTTTCGTAGATCTCACCTAAACATGGAACATGTATGTCTGCATAGCTTGAAGCATATCACAAATTGGCTCTACAAATTCTATAACAAATTTCACATCGACCCAAAACTCATCACTCAAAATCAATCGCTTTACCTCCATGGTTGTATCTGAGGAAGATAGCTTCCATTGATCCCACATGTCACTTATAACTGTATCAACAAAATCCACCTTCATCTCCAAAATCCATCTAAGGAGATTGTAATAAGTTGCAAATATTGTAAGCTTCATTATATCATGCCTTCAGTAAATGGCTTGTGAATGGTAGTGGTTGCATATGAACATCTGAATTTTGTGTCCATTCTCAATCAACAGTCGAATCCATTCAATTTTGGCAATGTATTTCAATGCATTGTTCAAGGAATGCATTGCGCATGGTGTCTAGAAAATATGCCTATAGTACATGAAAAATTCACAAATGAAAAAAAAAAAAGATTTTCTAATTTATGAGTAAGTATCAAAAATTTTCTAAAAAAATCAGACTTGTATTTAAAAATCAGATTTGTAATTATCAGATTTAAAAATCATTTGTAAAATTCAGACCTATACTCGTTTTGGACCATTATCCTTGCTGCTTTGCACACTGGGGATGCATTTGTGACAACTTGAATGGCATTGGATGGCCCTACCTCTGCAATGGCATCACATAATTTATCTTTTAAGAACATAGTGTTTTTTTCTTGACCAAAACAATTAATGGCCCTGAGAAAATATGGACATGATATGGAAGAGACAATGATATTAATCAGTGGACAATTCCTACAATCAATCCAACCACCCATGATAATGGAGCATCTATTTGTAGTCCAAGATGCCATCCCCTTCTCAAGGCGTGCTTTCTCTCTGTCCACCAAAACGATTCGGAGCTTTTCATAACTATGTGCCTTATACCCCGCAAGTCCATCACTAATGGCACAAACCATTTGTTCAAAATATGGTGAGCGGGCTGCATTGAAAGGAATTCCACATGCAAGAAAATATTTTGTTAATGCAAGATCAACACCCTCCCTACCTTTCACATCAAACATGTCATAAAGGCCACCAAGTTTAGGTTTCGTGTGTGGGTTGTAGTGATCTTTTATTCTTTCAATGACACAGTCTCATCACCATACTCAACTTCATCTTTGGATGGAATGCAATCTTCATTGGACTCATCATCATCACGAACATTACAACATGGCCTTGATATTGCCTTGCTTGCATTCTCATCATCCCTTTGTTGCTCCCTTTGAACATTAGCAAGTCTATCGAGATCCTCTGGGTCTCAAGTACAAAGTTATACACCCATCTTTGAAATTTTCATGAAATGGACTCTCACTCTAGTATAGTTGCCCCTCCAAGTAGTAGCAAAAAATTTTCATTTTGTTATGGTTGTCCCATGCATCTTTTAATGGTTTTGTCATTTACACATATTTCCATAGTGTATATTGAGGATTTGATGAAGCCATTTGAAAATTTTGAAATCTGCAAATGAAATTTCAAATTTAAAAATTAAAATGAGAAATTTAAAATTTATCACTTTTCAAGTTTTCAAACTCTCATTGTGGATAATCTAAACCTCTCTCTATATCTCTCCTTGTTCAAACTTCATACATTCTATTGAGGTCAAAATTTTTCATTGTTTTCTTGGTCATTGATAACTGGACGGTGGACTAGAACTCTATAGATGCTACCACCAAGGAATCAAGATTCAATATTTTCACAAAAAATTTGACTTGTATAAGAATAGATTGTCAATACTTGATCTAGTAAAGAATGGAAAATTTTTGGAACAACTAAACCTAGCATATGAATTAGATCTAATTGATTTATCTTTTAAATGTAAATATTAAATTTGTACCAAAGAACCAAGTAACTAAGAAGATTTATGTTTGAAGGGAGAAAGAGAAAAAGAGGATGGCTTGTTGCTGGATTGATAAACCAAGAGAATTCTCGTGGGATGCCAAGGGACTATGCCTTGAAGGTGCTTGAAGATGAAGAAGAAACAAACTAGATCAAATCCTTCTCCAAGCTAGATAACCTAAAATCTAATCAAAGAATTGCAAATAACACTTGAGATCTGGTGATATATATGAAAAGAGATTAAAACAACATGAAATGTAATCGTAATATTACAAAGTGTGCCATATATATATATATATATATATAAGCATACATATTAAAAAAAAAATCAACAAGTAAACTTACTAAATTCTATTCCTATTGACTGGGAGCAGTCCTTCCAAGGCCAAATTCACAAATCAAAAATACCAAAAAAGTGATAAACACAAGTCACCTCAATAAACCATGGCATCTCGATCCACATAGAAATGCACCACACCATTTCGATTCCAAATCTTTCTTTTATTCCAAGCAAAATAATGCAACAATATTACAACTAGCAAGCCCAATCTCTAACAAGCTCTAACTAGCTTGAATGAGTAGAGAGGCATTGCCTTTATAGGAAAACTGAGAGAGGGGAGCACCAATCCCAAGAGAGGGGTGTGTTTGCTTACTGGGAGCTCCTTGAGATGATTGAGGGCGCATTGTTGGGTTAACTAGGGGTTGGGTGAGTGATTTGTGGTATATTTTGTGCCACCTCTCTAGGAGATATGTGCCCTCCCTTTCGCAAGCGACAACACACCTCAAGAGATGCACCCTCATGAAGAGATGTGCCGCCCTTTGATGAGGTATGCACCATCTCTAAGATAGAACTCCAACAACCAAATCTCATCTCAAGACAACTCACCCTCAACTAAGAATTAACTATTGATCACTGAAATTTTGTCCCCGACATGTTTCCTTGATTAGAGGGATATTGATTGACTTTTATTATGTTTCTTTTGGCCATTTATTTGGTCTTTTTGGCCTTTTTCTAGAGAATTTTGATGTAAGTGATAAATAATCACTCAAATACTCTCATAAGTGGGTTTAGGAGTATAGTGAGTGCTATGAGTTAGAAAACGAGCACCCCCATGGTAAAATTGCCCCCCTAAGCACTTTTTTATGATTTTTTACATTTTACAATTAAAACATTAAAAATTGACCCATTTTTACAGGATTTTTTTTGTGAAAATTAAAAAAAAATATGGGATACATAGCACATGTTCATATGACTTAAAAATGTTGACTAGCATGGTAATATACATAGACACCTAGGATTTAATAACCTCCTAAGGCCTCACCACCAAGACAATTACTCAAAAAATAACATATAATTAAAAAGGAAAAAACACTCTCAAGTAACGTATTGATGACTAATTCTAAGTTGGCTAAGGCTGTTACAAAAATTCATCATGTTATGTTGACTTATTACAATTTCCTCGAGGGGTATGGACATGCGAAAAAATAAAAAGGGCCAAAATTGGCCTATAAGGACTTCTGAACTTTTGAATATGAACAAGTACACTTGTTTAATCTTTGCTGGCTCACTTGAAATCCAATTAAATAAAACTTATTAGGCAACATGAGGAACCCTCAATACTCAACAATTGCAACTATCCTTGAAGGAATGCGCCCCTCTCTAGCACGTGTGACCAATCTGACAAATGCGCCCTCTTCTCTACTTTGATATCTGATGGACTCAAGTCTAGATATCTGTCTAGGGAAGTGAATCCCCCTCTCAGTCTCTGAAAGGTGCGCCCCACGCTTCCTCTTCTCTCTCAGCTACTAAGAATGTGCCCCTCTGACTCTCTCTTTGTTTGCTCACTAAAAATGCTCTTTGACTGCCACTTAGTCTTTGAATGATCAAGGAACCCTCTCCTCAATCTCTGAAGAATACGCCTCACTTATCTCATCCCTCTCATCCTCAAGAATTCACCCTTCTAACCTCAAGAATGCACCCTCTCTCTCATTCACTGATTTTCCCTCATGCATATCAATCACCCTTCTTTAGTGGAGAAATATATGGAACAACCAAAACACCCTCGTTCACTAGAATCCTACACAGGAACAATGCTTAAATTGCAATTTCAACAATTTGGGTAGTTCCAAAATCCGTCATTTAGTCTACGTCGCATATTTTTTATTGTTGAAATTGCATATTTGTAGATCTTGCAATTTTCAAGCAAGATTTTGGTTAAAAAACCATCAGAAAAAAAAAGTGGCATTTTAGCTTTTATTTATACTACATGTCCTGTATCCTCTCACTATCCGCACCTGAATCACACAAGTGTCTTAGTGTGATGATCTCTCACACTCCTAAAATGATGTGCTCCTATTAGTCTCTCAAGGATTTGCGCCCTCACTCTCTACTCAGCCCTCTCGGCTCAAGAAGTGTGCCCTCCTCTCTAATCACTTGTATCTCATTAGTGTCCTCCTTTCTTTTATCCCCTCTCCCTTTTAATAACTCATTGGTGAAATTAGGGTTTCAAATCCCTAATTTCACTTGCATGCAAAATTACACTACTGCATTAAAAATTGTGCATCATGCATGCATGCAAATATCGCATGCAACTGGGAAAAAGTATCAGAACTCTGTGCATGCTTCCACCACTGAAGCTATGCTGACTGGTCAAATTATTCAAACCTGTAAGTCCTAGGTGTTATTCAAATTTCAATTATTTTCTTATTTTCTAGTATTTTTGGTCAATTTTAGTTATTTTCATTACTAAAGTTAATTTATTTAACTTGAATGTCATAAATATTTGAGTTGAGTGCACTTTATCATCTAGTTATACCTGATCTATTTATGTAATATAAGACTCGATTTGGGAGACACTTATGAAAAGATTTCCCAAAGATAATATAATAGGAAATATTTATGTTCCCCTAAGATTACAAATTTGAATGAAGTATTTCATTTATTTGTGAAACATAATAAAAAAATCATGTTTTAATCCTGCAATTTGCCTTGTTGGTTATCTCTTTAATACTTATGATATTTAGTTAATTTAGAATAGATCTAGTTTTTTAAGGTTTTATGGTTCATTAATATTTTTTGTTTTATTTCTAACACACTCTCTGTGTACTCCAATTTCCAATTTTCTTTGTACCCAATTTGCTACCTGGAAAACTTGTTCCAAGTTGTTGACTTTCATTTGTGCACTCCAATTTGATACATTCTCTGCTTACTCCAATTTGCAACTCTCTGCAAAAATTTCAACTTGAAAAACTTGTTCAAGTTGTTGCCTTTCTTTGGTTATCACACATTAATATATCACCAAATATTAAACATGGCCATCCTTATTTGGATTGTATTTGGATTGCAGATTCTTTGCATCCAAAAGTGCAAGGACCAAAGTCAACTGTTGACTCTTCTTCTTGCCGGTTAGATGCAAAGAATCTACAATAAAAATAAGCTCAAAATAAGCTCAGGGAACATTATCTAGGTACATTAGTTTTTCTTATTTTGTAAAATTTGAGTGCTCCACAAATGCATCCATATTGCATTCTAGTACTATATGCATAGCTAAAAATAACCTAATTGCATTCTATACAGTACTCGTATCTATAATTCAGCATATGTATTTACCTTGGCTTGGAGATCAACTTTTTTGAAATATCAATGTGTTCGCAAAACAACCAACAAAAGTCACATTTTGAATCGTCGTTTTTTCAGATTCTCGCTTTGCTATAAATTGTGGTGGCGGACAAAATATTTCTGCAATGGGAGATGTGTTTGAGCCGGAAAACGAAAAACTCAATGCCACCTCATTTTATGTCAGCACTACGCAGAAGTGGGGAGTCAGCTATACCGGAATTTCTATGGACTCTAGTAATCCAACTGATATAGCAACTAATCAGTCTCAATTTACAAAGGCGTTAGATTCAGAACTGTACCAGACAGCACGCTTATCTCCCAGCTCTCTTCGATACTATGGTTTAGGTCTTGAGAATGGACCATATACAGTTAAACTACATTTTGGGGAGATACAGTTCGATAATGGAAACAGTTGGAAGAGTGTTGGAAGACGCATTTTTGATGTTTATGTTCAAGTATTACAGATTTTAAAGTGTTATTAGTATTCCCTTTACATTTTTGTAGTAATATATTGTCTCTCTCTGATTTGTTGCTGTTCCTGTATTATTTATAGCATAAATAAATATTATGTACGTTCATGTTGTAGGGGCAGAAAGTATTGACAGATTTTAACATCCGAAAGGAGGCGGGAGTCTCAAATATGGCTGTTGTTAAATCTTTCAACAAGACCAACGTAACAGCTAACTTCCTTGAAATTCATTTTTTCTGGGCGGGAAAGGGAACTTGCTGTATTCCATCCCAAGGAACATATGGACCATTAGTATCAGCTATAAGTGTTACGCCTGGTAATGATAAAAGATTACGTGTTTCATTAAATAACAAGTTCTGGACACAACAGTTTTCTACCATGGATAGGCATAGTGCATAGGCTCAAGATGTTGCATTAAAATGATTCTTAAATTTACTTTCACAAATTATTTTCTGTTATTAAACTGGAACTGCATTGTCAGTTTCAGCTTGCTTTGTCACTTATGATTTTTAAATGTGTGTAGAATTCAATCCCACTGTTGGTGGCACTATGTCGAAAAAAAGTAAGACAGGAACAGTGATTGGAATCACGATAGGGATTGCTGCAGCTTTGATTTTGATATGCATACTTTTGTTTTTTCTCCTTTGGAGGAGGAGGAGAGCTCAAAAGCTCGCAGCAAGAAATGTTGAAGAAGACGATGGTATTGACATTGAGGACTCTTGCAGAGCCTATAATTCTCTAGAATGCTTTCTTATAACCTTTTCTAGTTTAATTTAATTGCAAGAAGCAACGATTGGCATGTGTTTCCATCTTAATTACAACTTTTTCTGTTTGTCAGCCGTAATCAGGTCAAAACTGAAAATTTTCAGCTATGCCGATATGAAAACTGCAACAGGAGATTTTGATAGAGAGAATAAGTTAGGTGAGGGAGGATATGGTGCAGTTTATAAGGTGTGTTAATACTCTTTCCATCTTTTGCACTCTTTTTTAGTGATGAAACTGTGTCTATTATAATTGAATTATGTAACTATTTCGTCATAAATTTATTATAATGGAATTGTGTAAGCAGTGCTTACTATTTCTTCATAAATTTATTATCATGGAATTGTGTAAGCAGTGCTTACTATTTCTTCCTGTACCATTTGTGTTTTGTCTTAAATTTGTCTGACTACTGTCATTCTAAATTGTGGCACTAAATAGGGCACTCTTTCAGATGGTGAAATGGTGGCAGTAAAGAAACTTTCTTCTGAATCTAGACAAGGAAAACGCGAGTTCATAAACGAAGTTGCTGTAATATCTGATGTGCAACATAGGAATCTTGTAAAGTTGCATGGATGTTGTCTAGAAGGAGATGATCGGCTCTTGGTCTATGAGTACTTGAAGAACACGAGTCTTGATAAAGCTTTATTAGGTAACTATGTATAAGTGTCTTAGTTTCTTTGAATTGAAAATTTCATTTTTTTTTTTACTCATTCACCACATAGCAACAAATTCGCTGGCGTGATGTATGTTGTAGGTAATAAGAATTCTCATAAACCACTGGATTGGCCTACTCGATACAATATCTGTATCGGCACTGCGCGTGGACTCGCTTACCTTCACGAGGAGGCCAGTCCTCGGATAATTCATCGAGATATCAAAGCCAGTAACATTCTGTTGGATGACTCTCTGAACCCTAAGATTGCAGATTTTGGGTTAGCAAGGCTATACGATGAGAAAGCAACTCACATCAGCACCAGAGTTGCCGGCACAATGTAAGATGATCTAGAAGCTCAGATTTTGGTTTCCTGAGCGCTATGAGAAATTATGTGCACCTTCATTGTTAGAAAATATAATTTTTGTGTTCACCCGAACAAGGTGCTCTACATGTACATGTAAACTTGATGTGAATAATGTATGAAACCCACTAAAATAATTATGTCTATTATAATTATTTCTATTAGATATTATCTTAATTTTGAATTTGATTCAGCTAACTGATCAACAAGATTAACTTAAGTGTAACAAGTATACAGCAAAATTCACTTCATGGTTCTGCTATCTTGTTATGCTTAAATGCATCTTAATCAAGATTTAATAAACTTCAGTTAAAGAGTTAACAATTTGTTTTTCTTTTTTCATATCGGTTTTTGTTTATTAAATAGTATTTTTTTTTGGTTATATTAACTCTAAAAATATGGTATAAATAATGGATATAAAATTATAGATTTTAGTCTTTGTTTAATAACTAGCTAAGTGGTTAGTTGTGTCTATCAACATTCACGAACCACTTTACTTATGGATGTCTGATAAAAGTACTATGTTTATGTTTATCAATTTTATGTTTATCAATTTGGTATAAATAATGAATATCAATTTGGTATAAATAATGAATATAAAATTATAGATTTTAGTCTTTGTTTAATAGCTATCTATCTTTACAAAACTAAATGGTTAGTTATATCTTTTAAGAATTACTTTACTTATGGATCTCTAAGTACTTATGGATATCTAAGAAGAATAATAATCTAATCCCACTTATTCCATTTTATGTTTGAAGTGGTTATCTGTCTCCGGAGTATGCCATGCGGGGTCATCTTACGGAAAAGGCAGATGTGTTCAGCTTTGGGGTAGTTGCTTTGGAACTTGTGAGTGGTAGGAGCAACACAGACACAAGCTTGCCAGAAAAAGAGGTTTATCTTCTCGAATGGGTGTGTACACTCTCAACTTTTAATAAGTAATCCATGAAATTTAACTTTACCCATTAGTAACAGCCAACTTCTCCATTTTGCATGGTATTGCAGACCTGGCATCTGTATGAGAAAGGAAGTCCGCTAGAGTTGATGGATCCTGACATAGATTCAACATGCTCAAAAGAAGAAGTCCTGAGAGTGATTGAAGTCGCCCTTCTTTGCACTCAAGCTGTGCCTACAATGCGTCCATCGATGTCTCGTGTTGTAGCAATGCTGACCGGTGATGTAGAGGTCATTCCCGCTGCTTCTCGCCCTGGTTACATTAAAGATTTGCAATATAACAATGCCCTTGCAGGAGTTACCGGCACGGGCAGTACACCTGCCGTAGCAACAACACCAACGCACAACATCACAGAGAGTTCATCAATTTAAGCCATGACATCTTCACATCATCTTCCGCAGGTCGATAATGTTACTCCATCAATTTTTAAGTATGCAATGGCAAACCAGATCTTTGCTGGGAATTGTCTTTCATGGGCTTAAAAGCTCGTGGTATTTCTGTTATTATTTTAAGCTTCCGCTATGTTAGTTAGCGTATAAGTCTAGTAAGTAATTTTAGCGCTATACTTTTACTACATATCACATAGTAAAAGATGCTTCTCGAATGATATGTATACGGAACGAGGGCGTTCAAAGATTTCGGCATGTTTGCATTTTTTCTATCAATTTGATATATGTTGATATATGTATGGAAAAACTGAGAAATTAATTTTATATTAAAAGATTATAATATTTTATTTTATAAAAATTTGGATGTTTTATGTGTGGAAATAGCTATAAGAACGTGGGGACTCTAGTAGAGCATGTGGTTGGTTGGGGCCATTCTCATTAGGGATTTCTCACGACCATCTCATATATATTGTAATGAAAAAAAAACTATAAGAATGAGAGGAAACAATGAAAAAGTGAGATAAGAAAACCAATGGTTAATTATGGATGAATATTGAATGAAAGGTCATGTTAGCTACTGAATTTAAAAAGTACATGTATATCAAAATAGAAGCAAGACTCTAGTAGTATTAGTGGTAAAGTTGCATGGTTATTGTCCAAAAACAATAATGTGTGGTTGATTGGGCCATTCCGAGGGATTCCTCTCAACATCTAGCGCTCATCCTCAAATATATTGTAATGAAAAAAAGAGCTATAAGAATGAAATGAAACAATGAAAAAGTGAGATAAGAAAACCTATGGTTAATTATGGGTGAATATTTAATGGAAGGCCATGTTAGCTACTAAATTAAAAAAGTACATGTATACCAAAATAGAAGCAAGACTTTAGTCATATTAGTGGTAAAGTTGCATGGTTATTGTCCAAAAAACAATAATGTATGTATTGTGGCTTTTTATTGTCATACCACATATTTGTATATTAAGTCTTTGTTGCCATGTCTAATCACAAAGTTGTGGGCAACCTAATAATTTAATCTTGTTTTTATATTTTTTCGAAGGAAGAATCTGTATATTAGTGGAGGGAAAATGTAGTCAATTTGTTTATGTAGACCAATATGCCTCACCAAAACTAGCTAAATGCCCAACAAAATCCATAACAACCAATCAAACTAAACCCTTATGCAATCTCTACTTCTATTTATGCATGAATTTGATTTCTTTTACCATTATCTCCAGCATAGCTTCATCATAGTCTCTATCTTGCATGGTAGTAATACTCATTCACTTATGGATTACTTTTTTTTTGTAAAATAAGTCTTATATTTACACAATATTTACAAAAAAATTGTACAAGGAAGGACAAAACGGTATCTACAAATGAGATCATAACTTATTTCTCATATCAAAATGCACTAAAATAAAGTTTCAATATTCAACTGGGTTGAAAGAGACAACATATTTTTGCACTGAAGAGGTGCATTCTACAACCCATTAGGGGGAGATGTGTAAGTCCTTCTGTGCTCATCCTAGAGTTGACATGTGTCCTTTATAAAAAATAACATGCCAGCTCAATTTAGATTTAAAATGTTTTTTAGAACCACATATATAAGACTACAAATTAAAACCATAAACATTTCGTTCACATTTCCTCAACATTTCCACTCTAAAAAAGTGGTTTGTAGTTAGAGAAATTTGATCCCTTTCAGCGCTTGATAGATCATTTTTAAGATGGATCTATGCTGGTATCAATAGAGCCCAAATGGCAAAAAGTTGATAGCGAACTTCATCTCACCACATTGACCAAAAATAAGACAATGAACTAACCTCGTGAACAAGAATTACAGTACACCTAATCTTCCATAGACTAAATAATATTGTAATCCTCAAGCAATGCCAAATCCATGCAAGTGAAAAAGTACGAAATAAAACATAATTCCAATGAACAATGCCCTGAAGTACCCTTGAACACCAATCCTCAAGAAATATTCGATATTGTTTGGCATATTGATGCTCCCAAAAAATGTGCTTCATTGTCCCTTAACATTGACAAACAAGATAAAGGCTATAAAAAAGACCGATCTTGGCTAGCTTGGCCTTGGGTGGAATCCCCTAATAAGTCAGTAATCATGCAAAAATATCAACTTATAAGAAAGCCTATATGACCAAACACTATGCAACTGATGAATCCATTTATCCTCTAAATCATTGGATATCCAACGAGCATTTAGGACTAGGGATAATGTTTGCCTTTGATTAAGCATAAAATACAATCGAAAAGATTCATACTATTAAAATGTTGACTAAAACACCAATGCTAGTCTCTCCAAAAAGGTCCAAGCATTCCAATGTTCAATTTATACAACTCAACCTTTGTGATAAGCCTTTGAAGTTCCATATAATTAAAGGACAGCCAGAAGCAAGGAGACCATACTCACAAGTAAGAGCATATTATTTCTTCTAAGAACAAGATACTATGTCCCACAAATCACTCTAGAGAAAGATGCCCTTCCTACTCGAGTCTACGAGACAAAAAATGGGGCATTTCTACCACACATGAGTCCACAACCTACCAACTCCAAATGGGATGGAAAGATAAATCCCAACCATTCTTGATACCCTTCTAATGCCAACAAACCAAACCAACTATAATCTTCCAAGTAGTCCATATGTTTTGAAATATGAGGGAACCAAACACCTTAAATAGATGAGGACATGAGGTGGTATCACATAGTTTGAAATTCCTCCAAACTCTATTTGAATGTTGCAGAGAATGCACCCAATGTTGAAATAAGATATATGCCAAGGACATAAACCCTCAAGACACTACAACACCCACTTGGCTTACCAGAATAGTCCCTTAAGTGACACCATTAATCAAACCAAGCCCCCACTTGTCCTTAGCATGGTACAAACATACCATGGAACCAAGGGAAAACCTTGCTCTCCACCATACTTGGACCATAGATAATCTATGAAAATTTGGTCAAACCATCGAAATTTATCCATGTTGGGAAACTAGTAAGACACAATAAACATGGGATTCCTGAATAAAATGACCAACAACAGCCAACTTCCTTGCAAATGGAAGGTCCTTATGATGATAGATAAACAACTTACTCTACAACCCTTGCAAACATCAATCCCACATAGCGATTGGCAACTGGAAACAACCCAAATTTGAAAGTTAATAGGTTTGGGTACCCTTGATATTGGATCCCTGTTGCCTAGTCTTATATCATAACTGGGATTATTGTAAAAACTTATTGTGAGTTTCTTTCTTTCTATAGATATAGATATAGATATAGATATTGCAATCTAAATGTAGAGTAACTTTTCTGTATTTTTCAATTAAAATACAAGGTTATTGTTGTGAATACAATGACCACATATACCATGGAAATTTAAACTATTTTTTTAAATATGTTAAAAATTGCACACAAGAACCACTTCAATAACCACCATAATATTCTCTATTTCAAAATTTTTATATGTATGTTGAATTTTTTTCAATGACAATAAAACCTCTTGTTGTCATCAAACTACCTTATTATGCTAGAATTCTTTACCATGGAAATTACCATCATGTTTTTATATTAATCTTAATTTTTTTAATAAAAATAAATTTTTTAATCATAGATTTTTTTATCTCCTCTGAATTAACAAAAGATTTCTACAATGGAGATTTTGTGATAAATTTTCCCTTTCACAAATAAGAGTTGAAAGTTGGTTTGTATTTTAGTTTATTATTTATTCTCATCCTTCAATTACATTGTCCTTACGATTATATTATTGCACACAACTATTATACCATATCGAGTTCCTTCACATATTTTTGTTATGTTTTCCTTGTTAATCTTGTGGATGATTAATAAAGCTAATGGTGAATGAAAATTATTTATTTAATACATTATGGCATTGAACTTGTAATTTAGAAAATGCAAGGACCTAATAATGTAACTTTATAGTTCATCATTATTAATAATTTTAATGATTGTATATCCTCTTTAATATAAATGGGGAATTTCAATGTGCATTTTGGAATGAAGTGAAAAGTCAACCAACTAGGTTAATAAATAAAATAATTATTATTATATTTTACATGAGAAGGAAGGCATTTAATTATTATATTTTACATAAGAAGGGAAGGAATTTTTTCTTTCTATCGAAGGCATTTCTTCCTTTGAATTAGGTGCACTTATCTCTTGCAAATAGATCTACATGTTTCTTTCTCCTACCAAGGATTTTTGACACAAGATATTATGAGCAATGTTACTGAAACTAAATTGATTTACTCCAAAAAACCATAACCAATAACAAAATTGAAAGACCAAAAACTATATCAGTTAGATATTGTAGAGTGTGAGACACGTAAAGGGAGGGGCATCATTCAAAATATATGAAAAATAGGTTAGAGATCAGTTTATATCTACATGTTTCTTTGTCCCACTAGGGATTTTTGACACAAGATATTATGAGCAATGTTACTGAAACTAAATTGATTTACTCCAAAAAACCACAACCAATAAGAAAATTGAAAGACCAAAAACTATATCAGTTAGACATTGTAGAGTGTGAGACAAATAAAGGGAGGGGCATCATTCAAAATATATGAAAAATAGGTTAGAGATCAGTTTTATAAAAAAAAATCCATTTTTTTGGGGGCCCTTGCATGCTGCTACAAATTGATGAAATCTAGTTTGAGAGGCCAATTTCAATTGAAAAGCTTCCAAACTAATCAACTAGTTCCAATATAGTTTGGTAAGTTCCAATAGCATTGATTAAGTGACCTTCAAAAAGGAACTTCTGATTTCCCCCATGATAGTCCAGCCTACCACTCTTAGTCCAAGTCATTCTCCAAAAGACAAGAATCATTCAATCCATTTTGGGAGACCAATTCTTATTGAAAACTTCCCAAACTAGTTCAAACTAGCAAATTATAGTTTGGTTCAATAGGTTTCGATAACATTGATTAAGAAATTTTTGTGAGGAGCCCCTAAATTCCCCAAGATATCCCAACCTACCTCTCTTATCCCAATCCATTCCCCAAAACACATCATTGGGCTCAATATAATTGAATTTAGAATGGTTGATGTAGTAGGCTTGTTCACTAATTTTGATGCATAGTAGGATTTTTTTTTGGCATTTGTCACAACACTACATTGAGTGTCATTGGCAATGTTGTGACAAATAGCGCGTCGGGAATAGATGAATAAAGGGTGCATGACGATTCCATACAGTTTTGGTAGCCTTGGTGGTTGAAGATAAGAAAAAGCATGGACCAATACCATGGGAAAGAAAATCTTGGATCATACTATAAATACATTGTGAAGGTCTCCCCATAAACATTCCTACACTATTCATTTCCATAACTTTTGGACTTTTGTTCCCTAAAATTTTACATTGCTCACCTTTTTGCCACACCTTTCCACGTTATATGATTAGTTTACTATATACATTCCTTGATACATACTCCCTTTGAAAACCATTGGTGTATAAAATCGAAGAAACAGATCGTGGGAGCAGTTGAATCATATCATCAAATGGCTGCAGTGGCCCGTTTCATAAAAGGTATGTTGCATTTGTCTTATTAGCTGGAAGAAAATTATAAAATATAAAAAATATTCGGTGTTGTTTGTTTGTAAGTCAAGGTTGATCTTTTCCCTTGCACCATGAACTCTAGCCTTAGATCATGTTGATCTAAGGTAGGTGCTTTTGCACGTAGCTGGAGAGAAATATCCACTACAGTTTTTGGCGACTCCACTCTCTTGATCATCTTGGATCTTTGTATTTGTAGGTTTTTTACTGGTTTGTTTTACTTGGGTACCCTCAAGAGTCATAGATATGAGGCCCTTTTAGTAAATCTGGACCAATCACTTCCCATTTCCTTCTCTCCCGACCCTAATCGACATTTTTTCACAAAAAAAATTCAGTTCCAGCTGGATCACATATTTTTTACAGAAAGATGCGACCCAGGTCGCACCTTTTTTCCCAATAAGCGCGACCTAGGTTGCACCTTATTTCCCAATAAGAGCGACCTAGGTCGCACCTTTTTCCCTGATAAGTGAAACCAGAACCCAAAGTCTAAATCGTGTTTTTCATGCATTCAGAGCGACCCAGGTCACTCCTATGAATCTATTTGGTGCAATTTGTCGCATGAAAACTCCTGTTAAGTGTGGCCCACATTTTTTTTTTTTTGCCTCGGTCGCGGCTATTTATCATTCCATTGGGACCCAGACCTCACATGTTCCATTGATAGGTGTGACCTATAGTTTTTCTAGTTGTTTGAGGTTCTTGAGACCCATTCCAGACTCCCTATCTATGTTCTACCCCTATACTAACTGTATTTTTCCAGATCTTATTGCTTACAACCCCTTAGTGTCTTTTGCAGTCCCCCTTTTTGCTTATATGTGAGCCTATCCTAGTCGATCTTTGTAGTTGAGACCCCTTGTGTGTTTCCTACACCCTATAGAGTTCTCGGTGTGCTTGTTTACTTGCATATGTTATTTTATCTAGAAGAATTAGTTTTTATGTGCTATAAAAAATTTACTTCCAGTACTATTATTTATTTTTCAGCATATGCATATCTGGAAAGAGAGCGTTGGGTTTTATAGATCACACTCCACTTGTGCACACATATCACACCTTAAAGTAAATGCTTGGTTCATGACCCCAAGCTAACCCTAAAATTTATCTTAATTCAACCAACATTGTAACCTCATTTGAGGACCAAAAAATTATTATAGTTTAGTTAGGACATTGGGGATAGGCATCCAAATAACATCTCTTTGTCAATTACATATGAGACATAGTTGTTGTCTTCTAGGGAAAAAAAATCCTTTAGTATTTGTTGACACAGTCACAACTAGTTTATCGGGGGGCCTCCACCTCTGGGGGGTAATCCACAATGAAGGGGTTCTGAAAAGAAAAGGTGAAATACCACACTCCATAATGTACCGAAGGATAACACTTCATACTCCTCCTCTTGCATGTTGAGGAACATATTGTGTGTCGACGACCAAAGGGATGAAGTGCCAAGAAACCATCCTGAATGTGTCATGAATGAGGTAACCTATTTTCCAGTCTCTTAGGCCTCTTTTACCCAATATCCCTCTCGGTAGTGGGATTCTCTTATCCTTTGGTTCTTCCATTTTGTATTGTTTAACTATGGATTTCACCACCTGCCAGAGGATACTATTTGTGAGGGGATTCCATCTTGTAGCTAGGATCTTTCTTGCACTTATACCCCATAGGTTAGTGTGTTATTTTCTTCATAGGTATTGTTGGTTGTTGTCTTGTTGGCCACTTTGTTGTCGACTTGCCTGATGTGAAACACTGTTACAGTTTGGTTTTATAGCTTGATTTTCGACATGTGTGCCACCATTTATCAGCTCTCATTCTACACACTTAGTTGTAGATGGATTTTTTAGCATTTATTTTCAAACCTTGAGCCTTCATTCATCATATATCACACTATCATTCCACCATTTCTCCACCACACTACTCCTAGAGACTTAGGGGGCATACCCCTCGGTTCAGTTCCTTGAACCACCATCATCAAATCCATATTCGACGTTGTTCACCACATTCAGATCCATACACTGCATCTGAGTAAGATTCAGATTCCTATCAATCTGAACCTACCTTGTTCACTGCCCCATCTAGCCCCATATTCGGTGCACCTCCCAACCCCTTCTAGGGGAGATTGTTGGTAGTGTACTTGTGAAAACTCCACCCCTCATACCGAATGTCCCTTCTATTGGACATACACACGCAGGTCCTAGTGGGCCCCTCGCCACTGCACACACTGATGTTGGTTCGCTACCCACTAGTGGTGGCCCCACTCCATCCACCATGGTTCACACCATTCTTACATTCATGCATGGGGGCACTGGCCCTTCTAACACTATTCTGGTTATTCACACCATTCCAATGACTACTTCTACTGTCGAAAGTTAGCCCTACCAACCCCCATTTTCTTGCAGTAACTGCATGCCTGACGGCCCTTGCACCATTCCTGACCCTCCCAAATCTAGTCCAGGTCCTAGTCTACCATTCATGGCTAGTATAAACCTTATCTATTTGGTGCGTTTAACTAATGACCCCATCCTTCATGACCCATTGTGGCCTCCCATGCCTACCAAACTCCCTTCAGACATCCCTAAGTTTGAGGGAAAGGCGGGAGAATACCCTCAGAACCATATCATGTCCTTCCACTTATGGTGTTCCTCCAACAACATAGCATACGACTCTATCCGACTATGGATATTACAGTGCACACTCACTAGTGTTGCAGCTAATTGGTACATTGAGCTGCCCCATGCCACTTATCTTGATTTTTCATCTTTAGCCTTGATGTTCCTCCAATTTTTCCAGCTACCCATCTGTTACGTTGAGGGCATAGAAATCATGTTATCTTGTAGACAAAACACTACCACCCACATCACAGATCACATCCATGAGTGGTGTCGTCGCTATAGTTTGTGTAAAATCCATTTAGATGACAAGATATTCCTTAATTGGTTTCTTAAACCCTTACTCCCTCCTATCACCAAGGATGTTGCATAATAGCACTCACCAACTGAGGAAGAAGTAGTCCTCAAAGCACAATAGTTCGACCTTATCTATATCCAATCGAGTTACCTTTACACCATCATACCTAATGCTTCTCATGCAGTCTCCTCACGACGAGATACGTCGGGGGAATCCCATGTTGTTGATGGAGTCATTGGCTTTGTCACCTAGCACCCCCACCTGTACATGACCTCTCCTTCGATGTTGCCTCACTCCAGTAACACTCCTAATGTTTCCTAACCTGGAGACGCCCCTGAATTTCCACATGTAATGACTCAATTTGTATCCACACCTTCATTAGTGTCTCTCGCACCTATTCCTCACGTTCATGGACCAAATCACCTGGCACCTGCTTGTAATGGCCAAACGATAGGATTTTCATCCCCTCTAGTTGTTCCTGCCTACTACCCACCACCTATGCCATATAGTTGCTTCGACCCCAAATCCTCATGTTCCTTAAGGGTAGTTCTACCCTCATCGAAACCTCCCCAATCAACCCTCCTCTAATAACCAACAAGGGTAGGGAAGAAGAAAGAGAGGTTGGAACCAAGGAAATAACCAACATCAAGGGGGAATTCAACAACCCAACCATCCTAATAATAATGGATCCAACGCACCTGCATAGAACCTCCAGCATTCACCTAGACCTGGGAAGAACCCTCAGTTATAGACTAACCATCCATGTACCATTTGTGATGTTTATGTCCATTATACACACAAGTGCCCCCAAATGCATCGAATCTACCACTTATTACAAGCTGAAAATCAATATGAAACAAATATTGTTGCTCTGGCACAACCAAACCCAACACCACAAGGTCCTCTGCCTATGGTGTTGTAGAACCCCTTACCGAATCAAGGTATGGTTGCAACCCAACCATTGGTCCAACAAAACACCACAAACACTTCTTTGAGTCAACCCATTGATAATGGTGTCCATCATCTTATGAAGTTGTCATCTGACTTCAACTTACAAAATCGATGCAACCAATATGGCTACACCACATAAACCATTAATCCCTCCATAGAATCTACCTCCACTACTCTCGATATGTCTTTACATTTTCCGAGACCCTCCATGGATGGGACCACCAAAGTCTCTAGTATCGCATTGCAAACAAACCCACTACTAGAGCCACTCTCAATGTAAGGGTTCATCCTTACATTATAAACATAATTGATAATATATTTATTTATTTATGATTGAATTGATGACTTATTACATTAACGGGCTTACATTATATATGGAAGCTAACCTATGAATGGTCGGACCTTGAAAAGAGGTGACCTTTGAAATTTAACCTAATTGTTAATTAATTAATAATAATAGTAATATAATTATTTAGGTATATTACAAGTCATCATGCTCTGAAAATATTCATCCATGAATCTTCTTATGAGCGTGTTGCAACTGGAATTCTTTCCATGAATAATGGTTCCACGGTTTAGTAGTTCTTGAAATATTTGGTTGCATTTCCATTCAAATATTTTCTTGCATATGATTCTATAGATGAACGAATAACAACTATATGGGGTATTCTTCTGAGCTTCTAATTCGATGGTGTTCTTTTGACCTTCTATTTTGATGTGGATTTTTTATATTTCTGCATGCTTTGATATAGTTTTCTTATCTGTAGTGGCAACTATTAATATTGTACTTAATTACTCGTCTGACAAGCTTGTCTTTATTTGTTCTATGGGAACCTTTTGAAATTCTAGAAAATCTTGAGTTATGACTACTAATAGAATGTTCATCTCATCATTTGTCACACCATCCTCTAGGTTTCGTTTTTCTATGTTATCATGATTAAGGTCATCTTTAACACTTTTATTTTCATCCTTTCTTGAATACGTAGGAGTCGTAGTAGTCCCTTTTTATTCTTGAATTAGTAACTCGATAGTCACATTTACTTCTTCTATCGAGGGTGTATATCTCAACACTTCTTTTGTCATGAGTGCCGATGCAGACCCCAACTCTACTTGACCTGAGAAATTGGGAGTCAACATAGCTTGTTCCTTTATGATAGGAATCCTTTCTTTTGATGTGAGTGATGATGTGGGCGTCATCTCTATTCGGATTGAGCACTCGAAAGTTGCAATAGCTTCTTCTGTCTTCCTTTCCTTCATGAGGCTACTAACAATTTTATATTCATACCTACTTGAATACGTAAGAGTCGCAGTAGTCCCCTGTTCCTCTTGACTTGGTAAGTCGAGAGTCAAAATTACTTCTCCTATCAAGGGTGTAGATCCCAACATTTCTTGACTTGAGAACTGGGAAGTCATAACATCTTCTTCTTTTTTGGTCATAGTCCCTTCTTTTTTCATGAGTGTCGACGTAGACCCCATCTCTCCTTGACCCGAGAATTTGGGAGTCAACATAGCTTGTTCCTTTATGATAGGAATCCTTTCTTCTAACATGATTGTTGATGTAGGCGACATCTCTATTTGGCTTGAGCACTCAGAAAACATAACAACTTCTTCTGTGATTCCATATTCTTCTATCGTGGGTGCCATAGCAGCTTCCATTCCCTCGCTTGAAAGTTGAGATGCAACAACATCTTCCTCTTTTAACTGTCTTGATGGGTAATACTGGTGTGTTTCTGGTTTTTCTTTGTCTGCATGCTTCTTAGGTTCTTTTTCAGGACGTTGTATTATCAACATTTTCAGTTCTTTAACTAAGTCTTTATATCTTCATTCAGAACTTGCGTCGCTACTTCAATATCCAATATTTTCGTTTCAAGCTCTGAGGGTTTTATTTCTTTAATCTCCAATTTAAAATCCTTTTTAACTTCTTGGGATGGTTTATCTCATTTGAAAAATAAAAGCCTTCATTGAAGACCATTTTGTTTTACACAAAATCTTGAATTTTTTTATAATAATAATTGTTAATTAACTAATCAATAATATTATTATACAGTTGTTTCTGACTACATATATAATTTTCTATCTATAATTCTTTATTTATTTATATAATAATAATAATAATAATAATTATTTTAAAGTATATATATATTCTTTAACTTTTTGTTTTCTTAACTTTTTACTTTTTTAAACAACTTATGGTTTTCTTTAAAACCATGTGTTATTTTACACTTTTTTTTATTCTTTTTCCTCTTTCCACTAGAAAAAATTATATATATTCTTTAACTTTTTACTTTTCTAAACAACCTATGGTTTTCTTTAAAACCATGTGTTGTTTTACACTTTTTTTTTGTTTTTTTTAAATTTATTTTTCCTCTTTTCACTGGACATTTTTTTTTTACCACAGTTCACCGTAAAATCATTCCGATACCACTTGTAAGGGTCCATCTTTACATTATTATCATAATTGATAATATATATATCTATTTATTGTTGAATTGATGATTTATTACATTGATGGGCTTACATTATATATGGAAGCTAACCTATGAATGGTCAGACCTTGAAAAGAGGTGACATTTGACATTTAACATAATTGTTAATTAATTAATAATAATAGTAATATACTTATTTAGGTATATTACACTCAGTTACAGTATTGTTGATGACTTGGCCTTGTCTCCCTCTGCCATGTCCACTCTGGAAGTCCTATGAACTTGTCCTTCGCAATAAAAATCCCTGTTATCTTCTGTAGGTGCTATCAACCCCTCTCAGTTCTAGGTTGATCACTTTCGAATTGCATCAAGGAGAACCTCAGATACCATCATCCATAGCCTTACAATTTTCGGTCACTGTTCGGAATTTGGTCATTCATCAATGTATCATCAATGAGGGTGCATCCACTTGCGTTATGTCAACCTTCATTTGGTAGAATCTCGGATCCCCGACCCTTCAACTCTCAACCACCTCCATTCATGCTTATGATGGATGCGCTGCCCAACCACAAGGTGTTCTCATGAATGTCCCCATTGAGTTGGAGGAAAAAACTATGTTGGTCAACATCGAGGTTGTAAACGTCGAACTAGATTACAACCTTCTCCTTGGACGTAGTTACATGTAAGTAATGTGAGTCGTTGCTTCAATCGTATTTTGACTCCTGATGTTCCCCCATGATGGGAAGATTATGACCATCGAGCAATTGACATACTATGATCCTAAAGGATTGGCCACTCCAGAGCATGTCCTCCCTATCATCAACACCACCATCGATAGTGTATCCATCCCCTTCCTATCTGTCATTGGTCCAAGCATGTTTACTAGCGCCCCTTTGACTAGCACCTTTTTGTCCTTACCACCTCCTCCCTCTATGGATGACATATCATATTTGTGCACCATCACATCTGATAAAATTCTGATTTCATCATAGCCTCAGTCACATCCCCAACCACAGATCATGTCAACCTCCAGTATTTCTTCAAGGAATTATTGGGGTTCTGTTGTAATCTCACAGATCACATAAGGTTACCAATAATACATACTAAGACATATATACATAACAGAGACAAGAGATAAGAACAAGTGGATAGAGTAACATATTATATTAACATGAGAAGGTTCATATAATATAGAGAACTGAACCAAGTTCTCATCTAGCTCAACAACCTAATATATATGATTTACAAATAGTTACAAATAACTACCTGTCGGTTCACTCAACCGACACAACCTCAGGTGGCCGACCTAATCTCTCGTTAGTCGGCTGATTGACTTAGTTGGCTAATCGACTAAGTCGGATATCGTCCAAGTCGGCATACTGACTTGCTCCTCCAACATCTCCCCCACGAACAAAATGTTTCTTCGTCCCGGAGAAACAGGGAGGTGCCAAAATTTCTTTGTCTGTCTAAGTAGTCATTCTTGTGCTTGATCTTCATGGGCTATGAAGTTTGATGGTTGGTCTTTTCTGTACCCAGACTTCGACAATTGCTTCAGCTGTCACTACCAGCTGATGTTGAAAATATGACTAGCTCTGTAATATTTTATATATGTCGATGGTTAGTGTGGTCAAGCTTGATAATATCGACATTTTCTCTTGAATGGGAAATTATGCTATTTTATCCATGTCATGACCCATAAACTGGTCCTTTTCCTTTGCTATCTCCAGAAGTCGTCTCATCTATGGGCAGATGATGTCTACTTTTTCCAGGTTTGGAATGGCTTGTTGTACCCACTGATGTGCTTCTCACCCGAGCTTTTGCAGTTTGGCTATTTCCAACACTATTTGATCTTCAATTGTTCTTTTGAGTGCTACGTCAGTGCTTTTCCTTTTCTCGAGCACTTGGATCTCCTATCGGGTCTTCCTGGCTTGCTGATAGACTTTCCCATAGTAAGTAGGCCAGTCTCACAATACTTCTTGTGTAATGACAAACTCCTCCATGTGATCTTGCAATACCTTGTATGCTTCTGAAAAGGTCGTGTGCTGCTCCATCAATAGTCGAATGGTTTCTTCTTTCTGTTCCTCTTTTGTGTCCTGAATTTGTTCCTGCAGTGCCGACACCACGCTCTCAAACAGCTGATAAGCTCTTTCTAGCAGTTTGTCAGTGTCGACCTCTATCGGTCCTGGTATCATAGACTGGACCAGGTTTCTGCATTTGTCAAGGAACTCAACTTGTTCTTTTTCCTTGTTGTCTAGCTCCTTACTTCTGTGTTGACTCCTTGTCTTTGCTTCAACTGCTGGTGTTTCTAGGAGTTGTCCTAGCTCTGCATCTCTCAACTTGGTTGCATTGACCGTAGTGGTCGACCCAAGTTGACTGATATGGACCATTGTTGTCTGTCCATAATGGTCCTTCTTCTTTTTCTCCTTCTTCTTCTTGTGCTTCTGTGTTTCTGCTTGTTTCGGCACCTGTGTACCTGTAAGAGTCAAATCCGGATTGTCTGTTTGATGGGTTGTAGTGATTGATGGTATTTTTGTTTGAGTCGGTTGGATGATTACTGCATCTAGTTGTGCCTGTGGTAGGTTGGATATAGGGGGTATAGAAGTGGATGTGGTTGGTGCTGATGGTTGCGGTGGAGGTGGTTCTAGTGCAGCTGATTGAATTGGAGGTTCTGAGTCAGGGGTGGTGGTGATGGTGTTGGTGAATGGTCGGGTGTGATTGGATTGGTGGAAGTATGGATGGGTAATGGATTGTGGATATGAGTGGGTGAATCTAGGTTGGAGAATAGTTGGTCGATTTCTCGATTTATGTCCTCCATATTTTCTTCTTCCTCACCTCTGGTCAGTTCAGAAGCTTGTGGGTGGGGTTCGGGGTCAGTCGGGGTGATAGATGTGGTCCGATGTGCGACAACTTCAGCTTCTTTGTCATGGTTCCTTTGCAATGTTGAGCTTATTATTGCCATAGTCTTTGGCCTCTGGAGTACTTGGCCAGGTTGGGAAACAGGTAGTCAGGATCCGTCGACATCGAACATAGGTGCTTTGGTAGAGAGATTTTGCACCATGGTGAATATCTCAGGAATTTTTTCAATGTATGCCTGAAGGTCTCTGTCACAGTCGAACTTTTCCTTCACAGCCTCCGACATAACATTTTTGCATAAGTCGAGTGGGATTACTGAAAGCTGTTCTGGTATTAGCTCTTTTGTTATTTTTGTCGGAGATGAAGGTGGGGGTGTAGACACGATATCCAAAACATTTTTGGTCGTCGAAGTGTGTGTGCTCTTCGCCTTCTTTGGTCGACCTTACTGTGCCCCTGCCTCGACAAATTTCTGAAATTGGGTTTCCACCGGCACTTTGTTTGCTGCTGCATCTTCTATTATGTCAAGGGTCATAGCTGCCAATTCCTCCTCATCTTCTAAGGATTCTGCAATGATAAGCTTGCACTTACCTTTCCCTTGTTGTTGTTGTTGTCTTTTCTTCCTTTTTCTTGAGGCTGCTATCTCCTTCGACAATTTGGTTATATTCTCCTTGGTGACAGCATACTCTAGATTTTCTGTTTCTATCTCTCCCCTTGGCTCTTGAGTCAGGATGAGACTTTCTTCAGCTAGCTTGGTTACCTGCTATTCTGCATGTGTCTCTTCCCTTTGTGCCGTCAAAAGCTTGATTATGATTTGTAATCGACCAGGGCCTTCAACCGGTGTCTCCTCCAACACAAAGGTTATGATGTATAGGTTAAGCTCATAATCCTCCTCCTTCTCCTGGTCTGTCAGTGGTTCCTCTATTGAGAAGTCTGTTTCCTTTTCCTTTGCTGGTATTGGTACTTTTGTTTCTGCCTGTTGAGATATCTCCCGAAAGATCTCTTCGACTGCCGGATAGTAGTCAAGGTTTTTTGCATTTGTGTTGGTGCCCTAAATGTACCCTACCACGGTATGGTCGAGTTCTAGCTGAATGTGGGCCTTTTTAGGCAGACTTTGTCGGATGTTCTGAGGCACCCTCCATCTGGTTGTGCTGACTTTTAACTGTTGGAGCCAGTTTTCAAACAGTACTTTCCCATTTGCAAGTTCCTTCGTTGTTCCATTCTGGGAGAATAGTTTGAATCTCCACATATGAAATCTTGTCGGTTCTTGAAATTGCTTGTCCTCGATAGGGCATAAAGAGTACATTACTATCCATAAGATAAGGGACAGGAACCTGATAATTCCTCTCGTCTCTTGGCATTTTTTCACATATGTTTTTTATCATGATGGTGACATACTCAGCCCATCTGTATACCTTTCTGTTGGTTGCAATGGTGTCTACCGCCTCCAACATATCCAGTTTGAGGTCGCTTCCACGACCTTCCATTGTGAGTGTCGTGGTTATGATCTTGGCCACAATCTGTGGTGTTCGAGCTGTTATGTGGCTAATCATCAACCCTTTCGATTTTTTGCTTGATGCTGACCCTGTTAGTTCTTTGACCAGTCCTTCTTTTATACCGACTGGTACTGGGTCTCCTTTGTTTGATAGACCTGTCAGTTTGTAAATAACTTCCCCAGAGATGTCGACCAGTGGATCGAAATAAAATCGGCCATTGTGGTACCGGTTTATGATAAACTTTACTGTTGTTTCTTTTGTGCCTCCGAAACTGGCTATGAGTGGCGCGTTGACATAACTTACAATGGAACTGTGTTGTATTTTCTCTATAGCTGGGGTAGGCTTCTTATCGACGTAAGCCCACTCTTTTATCTCGGCCCATAGTTTTTCCCATGAGCCCTCCTGCACCTTAGCATTCTTACGTCCCATAGTTTTCTTTCTCTATTAGTGTGAATCAATCAAAATTATTGCCAGAGAATATTGTTTCTTTCCTTAATGATGCAAGTTAGATATGATTGAAGGATATTTTCCATCCCAGGTCTAGTTCTCTTTGGTTAGTTGGATGCCTCTCATCTCATCAATTGTAACTTCTAGAATATTATATTCCATAGTGGGAGAGATACTTGGCCGCTTTGAATCAAGCTTGTTTTTCATTAATCCAAGAGGACGACAAGTTATCATCGATAGTGAATGATGATGCCTATGATTATAAGGTCAAAACAAGTTATCAACTAATTTTGAGTAATCCTCTATCAAATGGAAATATTTTTGGAAGTTGATAGCTCCTCCAAAGGTAAAACGTCTTTTTTGTTAGCATTAAGGAACAAGTTTCTTACATGGGGTAATCTATAGAAGCATGGGATAGATGGACCCAATATTTTCTTTATCTTCACAAAATCGTAGAAATCAATCATCCATTTGTTATTACACTACCATATTTCAAAAGAAGCGTGGAATGGTTCTCGATCACTAGGGGACTTCCCATAATGAGAGGGTAAATCTCTTCTTGTTGCATGGGAAAATTGGTTATCCAAGGGGCAGAAATCTAATTGTCCTTCCTTACAAATGCACACTGGATGGTGTCTTTGGATCACACACAATAAAGCCATTTTTAAATATGTTATCCCCTCTACTCTTTCAAATTTTCATAATTTGAAATATTATCTTCATAATCCTTCATATTCAAAGGAGCTAAAACAAAAAAATGACTATCGAATAAATGGTTTTCGACCGCACAATGCCTTTCATTTTTTGTGATAGTGCATCTCAAGGGATTCTAGGTAGAAGTGGTGTTGGTGGTTATATAATTTTTAAGAGCTTTTAGATGACTTATAAGCATGGAATAAGGAAAAAGGCCAATAACTATGCAGAGCTCATGAGTTTGATAACAATACTCACTCTTGCATTAAAAAATGGAATATCAATCTTCAATATTTTATTGAACTCATTATTGGTTTTCAATTGGTTCATGGAGGAGGCTCGTTACACAAATATAAGACTTCATCCATTGTTTAGGAGAGGGATCAACATGAAATCAAGGTTCACTTTTGTTGAAATAATGTAATTGTAGAAGATATTCTATTATACTTATTATTGTTGTTGTCCCTCCCTTCCAGGGTTGTTCCTCCGATTAGGGATGTCACTGATGTAATTGGTCATGTAAAGTCTTGAGGTATAACCTTCGTTTTAAGTTGGGTCAATAGTACCCATAAAAGAATTATTAAAATGTATTTTTATGTCTCCTAGGACAAGTCTACCCTATTGAGAAGATGAAGTCGACCCTGTTGGCTTATTAGACTTCACAATTGATGTGTATAAATAGATGAGGCTCCCTCCTCATTTGCACACACTTACAACTCAAGAAGTTTCTCTAGAGAGAGAAAGAGGAGTCAATGTGGAGGAGGAGAAGTAGTCTATCTTAGTCTTGTGGTATTATTGTTAAATTTGAGAACCATAGATCTACATGCCAATATGAGATCTATTGGAAAGGAATTATGCAGTGGAATAATTAAGATCAATATACACTGAGAAAATAATTCATGACACAAATTTCAAATTAATTAGACAAGAATTGCTCAGATAATCATAACATTAATCTTCATTCATTAATCAGTAATAAAATGGTACAACGATAAATAGAATTAGAATATTGTGGATAGGATTCGAATCTACCAACTCTAACTAAATGTTTAGCTAACTTATTGTGGAAAAATAATAGCTGGAGCTCACTAGTCTAACTCTGGATGTCTAAATCAGTATACAATTAGTTAACTGATGAGGTAGGTGGAAAAAAGGCGCCACTTTCCCTACATGCATGAAAAACTAGCGCTAGGATAATTGATATTGATCTAACTAAAAGTAACTAGAGGATAACTCAGGATAACTTCTTACCTACCATAGCCAACTAAAGGTGACTGCTGATGGAACTCAGAGTGGGATCCTGTAATGTAGGGATTGGACCTAGAGGCACATAAAATCATGCATGAAGATGCAGTAAGTGGCATATAACCCCTAGGTTTGTCCCCCATACTCTAGTATAGTGATAATAACCCCCTAAGATAGGAAAAATGACCAAATAGACTATATTGGACAAAGGAGGATTAATTAATCCTAACATCCACCCTTAATCCTAACTTTGTACAACTTGGGCCCTTGCAAATAGGCCAAAAGTAACCCCATACAATCTAAATGAATAAAATATTCCTTAATAAAATAAGGAAAATGGGGAAAACCTCATGGGAAACCCCCCCCCCCTAAAATAAGCAGGTAATTAGGAAACAAGCTTCTATACTTGAGAGAAATTTTTTCTCTTTGAGCAAAAACTTGTGAAAAAATTGTTGCAATCTACAACTCTATGGAGCAGTAATGTAGAATCTTGGTTCTTATGTGCACTAGCATCCTGGGACTGTGCATGTGAACTTTTCCATCTTCTTCCAATCTGATGATAGATAGGAGAAGGCATATTTCCTTTGTCTCTTCTTTCTAGAGGAATAGTGACTTGATCCAATTTTTTCTTCAGTGGGCTGAATTGTGGATCATTCTTCACCATCAAATAGCATCTCTGAAGAAGTTTGTTTCACCTCACTATGGGAAGTGAAACTGAATGAGAGAGTGCAACATGTTCATTATGATACTGGGACCTCATTCTTCTTCTATCATATGGTTCCCTGACAACATTTCCAATTTCTTTAATGAGCTATTGGGCCCATTTAGGATTCTGAATATGAATAGGAGTTGCATCTGGATCTAGATCCTCTTGAGGTTCAATCTCAATATTAGTATCATGTTGATCTTGTTCCTCATCTTCTGAATCTAAAACTTTAGACAATACATCATTAACAAAAGCTGTAGATAGAATTTTTTTACCTCCCCTTCCGAATGGTTGTTAAGGCTATACTGCATTTAAGTATAGAAGAAAGTGTGAGAATTCATATGCCTTGGAGGCATGGTTTACAACACCATTCGCTATAATCTTCCCAGTTGATATATATGTGATCTCCACTAAGTCAGGGCCAAATACTACTCACTTTGGTGAGCCAATATGTGTCATCTGGAATACAGAAAACAAATTCACAGCTAAAGAGGGCACATAGAGTATATTTATGAACACTCCATCTTTTAGCTTGATAGAACCATTTCCTTCAACTCGAATTTGGGTATCATAACCAATGTGAATACTTTGACTGTATGTATTTTGTAATGAAGAGAATGATTCTGTGGATGCAACCATATGATTGGAGGCTTCTGAATCAATGAGGAAGGAATATGATTTTGAACAACTAGCCTTAATTGCATGGAATCTCTCATCATGATCTTCAATATATTCTCCAAAGTCAGTCTTCCTTGCACCTTTAGGGAGGGAAATATTGTGTTTCTCAAGGAGTTTTGCCATTTGATCAATGGTCTTCTTCATACAATGGATTTTTGGATGAAATCCTCTCATACAGTAGGAGCATTGATTCTTCTCAAAATTCTTCTTCTTCTTGGAACCTAAGGCTCCAATGGAATATTTCTGATTCTCTGTTGGATTCAAATTGGTATTTTTGGTCTCCTTCCCTTTTTACTTCCCTCTTGCTTGTGCATTGCAAGATTCTCCATCTAAGAGTGCTTTATTCTAGGAGGAATTCAAAGAACTCCCATCTGAATCAATTTGTCTTGCTCTTGGATCAAAGACTCTACAAAAGCATCCAGAGAAAGAATTTTCCAATTTGGAATGAAAAGTATTCCAGAATTGAAAGTAGAGACAAAGACTGAGAGTTCTAAGCCAAGCTTGCTCAGAATTGACAGCACAAACTTCTCATCCTTCCTTTCTATCCCACATTGTTTTCATTGTAGTACAAGAGCTTTGTATTTTGAAAATAATTGATGGATAGTCTCGAAATTGCTGGGTTGTAGTACAATGAGTTCATTCTCCAGAATATGGCCTCTAAGATCATCGTGTTTTCCAAACAAACATTCAAGCTTGTCCCATACTTCCTTTGGAGTTTTGAGTCCCTCAAGTTGAAACAGAATATCTCGAGAGATGTGAATGCACATGAATCTGAAGGCTTCATCTAGCCGGTTCATAAACTTGGATTTGTCAAAATACTGTTGGGGCTCAACTTCTATTCCCAATGTCATCCTAAACAATCCATTATTGTGCAAGGCCATCTACATTTATTCCCTCCAATCAATGTAATTGAAGTGTGTAAGTATTTTGGGTGTAAGAGAAGAAGAATTCTCCATTTCACTATATGATGATTAGTCAAATATTTCAAAAGCTATGTAGGTACCTACCAAAAAACACTAAAAAAATAAACCAAATCACAACCATATTTCATTTCAAACCCTTCCACCTCGACATGTGCACTTTTTCATAGTACGTCACACCTAGATAGACTTCTCTTGACATAATCCAAAGGGAGCAATACTATGATTCCATGAATTATGTGGAACTCAGTTGCTTCCAGTGCAAGCATGGAGGTTTTTTAGGTTTGAGTTTAACCTAAATAAGGCTCTGATACCATGTTACATTTGAGAACCATATATCTACAGGACAATATGAGAACTATTGGAAAGGAATTATGCATTGGAATAATTAAGATCAATATACACTAAGCAAAGAATTCATGACACAAATTTCAGATTAATCGAACAAGAATTGCTCAGATAATCATAACATTAATCTTCATTCATTAATCAGTAATACAATAGTAGTACAATAAATAGAATTCTAATACTATGGATAGGATTTGAATCTACCAACTCTAACTGATTGTTTAGCTAACTCAGTTAGAAAAATTATAGCTTGAGATAACTAGTCTAATTCTAGATGTCTAAATCAGTCTACAATCAATTAACTGATGAGGTAGGTGGAAAAAATGTGCCACTTTCCCTGTATGCATGAAAAACTGGCACTAAGATAACTGATAGTGATCTAAATGAAATTAAATGGAGGACAAATCAGCATAACTGCTTACCTACCACAACCAACTGAAGGTGACTGTTGGTGGCACTTAGAGTGGGATCCTATAATATAGGGATTGGTCCCAGAGGCACATAAACTCATGCATGAAGATGAAGTAAGTGCTAGATAATCCCTAGGTGTGTCCCCCATACTCTATTACAATGATAATAACCCCTAAGTTAGGAAAAATGACCAAATACACTATATTAGACAAAGGAGGATTAATTAATCCTAACACTTACACTATACTTGGGTGGATTCTATATCGAGGAAGTTTTGTTGGGTTTTCTTCCCCATGAGAGTTTCCTAGGATAAATCTTTGTGTCTTATTTTTTTGGTTTTGCTTGTCATTCTTTCAGTCATCTTCTTATTATTGGGCATAAAACTTTTAAAAATATAACACAGTATCAGAGCCAACCTGAAAGAATACATTGTGTAGTTTTTCCCGTAGTACAAGAAACTAGGGTTTGCTATTCCAGAAAAATTCCTCATTAGACAAGATGAAAAATTAGGTTAGTTCAACTCTCCCTAGGAGAGTGCATCTTTCTATGGTGGCAAGATTCAACTTCAAATATTATTCATTTTTTGACCTGTAATTGTTGTCGGGAGGAACTTAGGCTTCATATTTTTGAAGGTTACATCTCCAAATTCAGGAAAAGAAAGATATGGTCTATATTTCCTTGGGGAGGCATATCTTTTCCACCATTCATCCCTATAAGTGTTCACAACTGAAAAATTATGGTTTTATCATCAAACCTTAGGCCATCCTCAAGGAGGTTCCAGAAGCACTCCTCAAATTGGTAAGTACTACTTCCTACATTTTCATTTGAGGTTATCATTCCTTGAAGATGAAAAAAAAAATCCAAGCTTGATGAAAAGCTTGAAGGAGCAGAAAATTTCAAAGCATGGAAGTATAGAATCATGCTCATCCTTGAAGAAAATGACCTAGAAGGCTACATCAAAGAAGAGGTCAAAGAGGCATAGGAAGATGAAGTAAAGCACAAGAAGGACATGATCAAAGCCAAAAGGATCATAGCTGACTCCATCAAGGATCATGTGATTCCTCGAGTATCATCAAATATTACTCCAAAAGAAATGTTTGATGCTCTAAAAAATCTATTTGAAGGAAAGAACATCAATAGAAGAATGACCTTGAGAAATCAACTCAAGGGAGTGAATATTGAAAAGGGAGAAACCATGTAGTCATACTTTACAAGAGTGTCTCAAATCAAAGAACAATAAGAGGATATCAATGACATTGTGGAGGAAGAAGAAGTTGTGATGGCCACCTTGAATGGTATCCCAAGGGATTGGGAATATTTCATCAGAGGCATATGTGCTAGAAGAAATCTCACCAAGTTCAACAGACTTTGTGAGGAGTGTGTGTAGGAAGAACGAATAATAGCCAATAGAGAAGAAAAGTTAAATAATGATGAAGATCAAGCCTTGGAAGCTCATGCATATAAAATATCAAACAAGAGAAAGGTTTGTGATCAATCTCCCATAAGAAATCAAAAGTTTCAAAGGAACTCAATACACAAAAGAGACTTATCATCTTTTGAATGCTTCATATGTCATAAGATGGGACACATTGCAAGAAATTGTCCACTCAAAGCAAAACAATTCAAGAAGGCAAATAAGAAGTTCCATGCCCATGCAATAGAAGATGATGACTCAGACAAATAAAATAACAATGAATATGGAGACTCCACTGAAGAATATGTCTTGATCATAGCCCAAAATGTATCATTCTCTTATAGAAGTGACACTTGTCTTGTATATAGTGGAGATTCCAGACATATGACAGGCTATAAAGACTCTTTTCAAAGTCTTGTCCATAAAGACTCTCCTTATAAAGTAAATAGTGGATATGACTATCAATATCCCATCAAGGGAATAGGAGAAACCTTTTACAAATTGGACTTAGGAAATTCTATGAATATGAAGAAAGTCTTATATGTCCCAGGATTGAAAAAGAATCTACTTTATATCTCATCTCTAGATAAGAAGGGATTCAGAGTTGCTTTTATAAATGGAGAAGTACTTATGTGTCCAAAGGGAAATACAATATATGACGCAATTGTGATTGCAGCAGAAGGAGGAGGATTTTATAAGCTAAAGGGACATACATACTTAGATCATCTAACAACAAGTACAATCAACCCATGTGAATTATTGCACATAAGACTTGCTCATGTGAACTACAAAGAATTACCAATTGTGAGAAAGGTTGTAATAGGTTTACTAGAAATTCAATTCAATCATGAAGGAGTTTGCAAAGGATGTGCTCAAGGGAAGAACACCAAGAACCCATTTTGAAGCAGCAACAATAAAGCAAAATGAATCTTGTATATTGTGCATTCAAATGTATGCGATCCAATTTCAGCCACTTCACTAAGACAGTATGTGTATTATGTTTCTTTTATAGATGACTACTCTTGCAAGACTTGGATTCACTTCCTTAAAGGAAAAGATGAAGTATTTGAAAGATTTAAAGAATTCAAGGCTCTTGTGGAAAACTTATATGAAAAGAAGAATAAGACCTTGAAATCCGACAATGGAGAACAATTCACTTCCAATGAATTTAAATATTTCTACAAGAAAGTTGGGATCAAGAGAGAGCTCACCATACCCTATAACCCTCAAAATAATGGAGTAGTATAAAGAAAGAATATAACCATTATGGAAGCTTTGAAATACATGACTCATGACCGAGACTTACCCATGCAGCTAGGGGTTGAGGCAGCTAGAACCTATAACACCCCAAAAATTCACAAAAAATTAAAATTTCCTTTGTGACATTTAATGTTTAAGTCATAGCCTAAAATGCTAGTTTAGTAACTACCTCTAGTTATTTAACAGATAGATTACAGGATAGGACATTAAGAAATACTTAAGAATTAAAACTCTTGGCTAACTGTAACTGAAGGATTACAAAATTACTTACTAACTTATATTACACATACTACTAACATTATTCCTTTGAAATTTAATGAGTTAGACTATTTGAATTTAGATCATTTGTTTAATTTCCAGCATGTATAAGATTCTGATATTTGTTTTCTTGTTTTACTGAAGGGGCTTGAGGTTAGCCCAGGGCTTACTTAGCTTTTCAAAGCTAATGTAGAATTCGATGCTTTTACAGGGTTTACAGGTAAATCTTTCTTCCAAGTTACGGTGTAAAAGATTAAAGATTTGAATACTAAAGAGTAAGTTAGGAAGAAAAATCCTTAGACTCTAATTAATATCTATATTATCGATGTGGAAGAGTTTGCTAAGCCTAAATCAAAGATTGCTCTTCCTAGGTAATGAATGTGATTATTTGTTCTAAGCACTTGAGTTTAATGACGGATTGTATATGATTATCTAACATAATTTTAGTTAAATTTGGTACTAAAAACCCTAATATCTTCCAAATAGCATTTAATTATGGATTTTATCCATTCAAGCCCTAGAACTTTCCTAAGCCCTAGATTTATTATTACTATTTCTAATTAGCAGTTATGTATAACTACAAATGCAACAATTCTAATCTAGGTATATGACCCTTGTATAAGTGATAACTACATCCTAAATGGAACATCATAATGCATACAATAATAACTACAATTAGCTCAAGCTTCAATCTAGTAAACCATGACTTATTTTATTGTAAACTCAAGTAATTATTAATACATTGCATAATAATTTTGTACATTGTTTTCACCCATAGGTCTTTGGAGTTAATAATATGATTATTGTTCTAGTAATGAGTTATACATTTGATGATATATAATTACCAACGTTTCTAGTTGTTGGGATCCTAATACATTTCTATATAATTTATAACTATGAAAATTACCATGTTAACTTAGAATTCATCTTGGCAGCAAAACTACGATCGTTAATCTTGCACTAGAACTAACTATGAAGGAAAAGAATACAAACCAACCTAGCTATATAATCGATGCATAACAAAAATGAAATACAACCTAACTAACCCCAATATGCATGAACTATAATCTTATAACCTAGCTCAAAACATTTTCTAAACAAATTATCATTTGTTTATTTCTTTCACATTGTATTTGTATTAAGTTTACAAAGTAATAGTATTGGGTTTATAAAACAATGCAAGGTTAAAGCACCGGGTTTTAAACTAGATCAAAACCCTAAGAATTTATTTTTAAGTGGATTCCGCGTGGTAAATTCTTACTTGTCGAAGGTTTTTGGGCATTAAACCCTAAATGCAAATCAATCAAAACTCTACCCTAAACTCTTGCCCGACTTCAAATGAGGTTTTACTTTGGCGAGGAAGAGTGACCGACAAGCCCTCGGACTCTTTGGATTGTTGCAATAGTTACCCTTATTTATTTTTCATGGCATTTAGCAGGTGTAGAGTTTAAGTTTCTCGCCATAACTGTGAGCTATAGGTTCCTTTTGAGCTCGGCGTTCAAAAGAGGTTATCTTTGTGTACCCAAAGTGTTAATGGGGTTGAGGTTATGGTTTTCTCGCCATGACCGTGAGTTCATCGCTTGCACTGTAAGTCTTTTCAATAACCTTCAAGCATTTTATTTCCTTTGATTTGCATTAATTAAGCCAGGATTTTACTAACAGTTCAAAAATGTTTTGTTTGTTGAGCATAGGTGGAAATTCAACATCTAACAATGGATAGAGAAAGTGTTTAGCCTGAAGGTGAAGGTTACGGAATGAATACTTGGGTAAGCCTCGATTTCTACCTGGGGTGCCCTTCGCTGCTTACCTTTGCAATGAATGTCGATGGTGGTTACGACTGCTCACTATGGTGTTCGTTTACTGTGTTAAATGATAGTTTTTTATTTGGTTAATGATGTATGAGGAGACCGTAGATCCAATGTTGTTTATAACCCTTGAGGTTTTTCAAAGAGCTACGACTCTTGCAAAATAAGATAGGTTAACATTATTATTGTTCTAGGGTTTATAAAATCATTTTGTTTACATTGTAATACATTATGAGAAGCTCTCTTGGCCATTTTGCTCGGCTCTTTAATTCTTTCATGGCTATGGTTATGTTAAGGCATTCTGAGTTTAGACCATATGGCGACTGCTTTAAAGACTCTGTTTATTTATATAATATGACCCTATTCGTATTAAATGGTTTCTAAAAAGGCCGAGCTTGCATGCCTGAGCGTAATTATGGTTAAAACTATTCTGCTTATTGTGTTTTCTTAAGAATAGAGTAAAATTGTTTGGTAATAGAGTTTTTTTTATGCTTTGTCTATAATTTGTTGTAAAAAATACTATGGTTGCAACTGGGTAAAACCATTTGGAAAACAGTTAATGTATTTTTCTCTAACATCGAGATACTATAAAAAGATTAACCTAGGTTCTTATTTTTGGTTTTTATTAAGAAGTTTGGATATTTAGAATATCTTTAAAACTTTAGTTCTTGATAAATACAATTGTAATAAAATCATAGTTGTTTGTTTAAAAGGAAAAGTTAGATTCCTGATAGATTCTCGAATGAAATAAGAAGGTTTATCGTAACAGATTAGGGTTTTAAAACAAAACAATTTACAAGTTATAATAATAGAATTATGTTTGGTTATGTACAGCTTAGTTTGTTAGGTATTTAAATTACAATAAGTAATATAATTCTAACCCAAACAGTCTTTTGACTAAAAAATTGAACTTCAGTGTTCGATATTTAACTGAAACAGTTTGAAGTTTAACTTGTATACTAAGTATTATAACTAGAATAACATTGGCTATTAATAGGTTTTAGAGTGTTAAATTATGCTTGATTTGTTTATTTACTAAGTGAAAATAATTATATTGCATTTAGTATTTATTACAGTTCTTATACTTCAAACTTATTATTGTCTGTGTGACCTAAGCTTACAGTAATAATTCTTCTATAGTAATCCTAGAGGTATTATATAAATGAAAGAGTTCTAGAACCTAAAGGAATATTCTGAAACCTAGCTAAAATAATAAGTAAAAGTTTCTAATGTAGAACAGATTCAATCATCCTACTTATGTATAATCTCTCATATTTACTTCTAACAAACTTTCTGTACTAAAGTACTTCATCTTATGGTGAGTGGGAAAATATAGATAGGGATTTTATTCATTAAAGCATCTTATCTAATTCTAGGTTCATTTTTTCTGTTAAACAAATACAAGTAAATTCGTGGATAATAATGCATACTTAAAACAGTCTATTTGTAGCTGCAAGTATCTAACAATTTAATAGTAAAACATGACTACTTCCATTTCATTACTTTACTTGCATAAGATAAATTAAATAACACATTGGAACCTGATAACTTGTAGAGGAGACAAACAGCCCAAGGATCCCGCTCCACCCAACCTTTTTCCTGAAGATAGCTCAACAACTTGTCTTAGAACCCTCGATCCTGTCCACTGATCCTATCCAAATGATGAATCTGTTCTAGTATTCACATATTGATGTTATAGATGATGATGTCCTAGTACTCACATACTGATGATAATGATGATGTTCCAAATCCTTATGATGTTGTTGTTACAAAAATTCCTATGGCATATAGATCCACCGCTCAGTTGTACATCTATAGTTGTTGTTGTTGATGTTGATGTAGAATACCTTCCTTGTTAAGAGGGAGTGTTGAAATAATGTAACCGTGGAAGATATTATATTGTACTTATTATCATATTATTGTTTCCCCTCCCTTCTAGAGATGGCATTCCTTCGATTAGGGATTTCATTGATGTAATTGGTCATGTAAAGTCTTGAAGTAAAACATTTGTTGTAAGTCAGGTCAATAGTACCCATAAAATAATTATTAAAATTTATTTTATGTCTCCTAGGACAAGTTGGCCCTGTTGCGAAGATGAAGTCATCCATTTGGGTTATTAGACTTCATAGTTGATGTGTATAAATAAATGAGGTGCCTCCTCATTTGGACACACTTACAACTCAAGCAGGTTCATTGGAGAGAGAGAGACGAGTCCATCTGGAGGACAAGAAGCAATCTATCTTAGTTGTCTTACACTGTACTTGGTTGGATTATGTATTAAGGAAGTTTTGCTGGGTATTCTTCCCCACAAGGGTTTCCCAGTATAAATATTTTTGTCTTCTTTGTCTTTGTGTTCTTCTTATTATTGGGCATAAAACTTCTAAAAATCTAACAACTTTAAATTTGTTGATTCATATATGCAGGGAACACAATGATTTTGCATATTTTTTAGAGAAGGAGTGTCATGTCCCAAATTTTTCATTGGGTCATAATTTCCTCATCACATTTACCATATTCATGAGAGTTTTCCAAATTGATGCTAAGGGTCAAATAATTGCCAATGAGGAAAATTACTAGTTTCCTAAGTTGGGGGTGGAAGCTTTGGGATTTGGAATAAGGGGGAAAATGAATGATGTTTAAACATTATAATGGAATAAATATTTAATAAAGGATATAAATAAATAAATACAATATAAAATTGAAGTGGCAATGGAGCATGAAGACACATGGAGACTATGGGGCCCACACAAGCTAGAATTTATGTGCCACATGACATCCTCCTCTTGCAATTTCGAATCAATGGGATGCATAAAGGTTCTTAGATGAGTTAGAAGGATAATACACTTGGGAATATGCATCATAGGTCAAATTTGGAATTAAATTTAACTTACATGAGAGAGGAAGAGTCATCTTTGAGCTAGTGAGACACTTGGACTAGATTCCCTAGCTCTATGACAACAATCATGAAGATGTTATGACACCTATGACACAAATCATTTCTAATGGTTGAAATATATAACATGTCAAGTCAAAATAGAGAATCCTAGAGGGATCTCATGTGAGTTGGGGAAGCTCAATGGGTTCCTACTCAAATTAGGGGAAGATGGAAGGCTAGGAAAGGGAGGACACATGCCAAATCTTGATCCCACACCCAAATTCGAATTGGATTTAGTTTTTTAATGGATTGGTAACCTTATAAGGATAAGGATGTTTATAAAATAGATGAATTAACCAAGAGAATACATTTTGTTCATTTGTCAATTGTGAGAGCTAGTGGATGACTAGTTTTCTTGCCTTAGCCAATTTCAAGGGTGAAAGATTCCCATCCAAGTTGGTGTTTGGAGAGGATACTCAGGTATTTCATGGATATTTAATGGAGTTTTATTTGCATGTGTAAGATACAGGGAATCTCATGGTTCCTTCTATTGCAACACTTTCTCTCAACCATTTCCAGTTTTATTGCATATTCTTGCTCGTGAGGGATTACGCTTTAGGTGAGTTATTGATCTCTTTGGGGAAGCTTATAATGCCCCATTATCTTATGCTATGATGTATATTCTCTGTATTTCATGTTTAGAAGACTCTCAGATCGAAATACCCAAATAATTCATGTAAAAATGTTGAACAATGAAGAAATAGTGTCATTTCCCCACTTTCTTGTTGTGAAACATTGTAATGATGATGATTTCGAATTGGGAGAGCCTTTCATTGTCAATTTCTTATTTTAATTAGTTAAATATTATATGTTCTTCATTCTCAGAAAGTTTCAAGTCGAAATACCCAAGAGTTGTATGTTAAATTGTTTTTTAATGAGAAAACAATGATCATTTCCACTCTATTTTGATATATGTCATGGTAATGTTGATTAGTTCGAATGAAGGAATGTCTCTATGATAAATATATGATGGATGGAATTTCATTAAGGTATAGTTACAAGTATCATGTTCAGTACTTAAGCCTTGGAATCCATTTTACTCATTTTTATTGCATTGGGAGAAGATTTGGTGCATTTTCCCCAAGGGTCGAAATTGTCATTTGGGAGATGTTTTGGAAAGAGTCATAATAGCCTGTATAAACTGAAACATGATTCATATGAGACTTTAAAAATTTCCCTTACACATCCCCTGCCTCTTTTCAGAAATTCGAGTGATTTTGGGACCATTTGAGAATCAATTTCCGACAATTACCCAGGGGGAAATGGAGCCCCAATTTGCTAGTAAAGACTCCTACTTTGAACAGAACATTAAACAAGTTTACAGAAGTAATTGGGGGGTCATAAAAAATTCCTGAACATCATATTTAATTTCTAATATTATTCACGTACCTTCTGAGAAAATTTGGGAACATTTGGGTTAATTTGGAGGCCTAGACATCAAAACTAGTTAAGGTCAAAATTGGGGAAAAAGTGAAAAAATGGTCATTTAATAAAATTCCAAAAAGGGACATTACAAGGAGGCAGTGTTCATAAATAAAGGGAATATGTAGGTGTAAAAAACAGAGCCCGTCGATCATCCAGAAGACCGGGTATTTAACAACAGTTGAACATAACACAAGTAGTAAACTAAATCTTAAGGTTGAGATATACTCCCTTGTATTGAGGGTGAATCCATGGACCTGGGTAACACTTTTTGGCAATCGCATTTCGCCAAAAACAAAAAAACGTACCTCGATCGAGGTCTTGTTAAACCCTCGACCGAGGTTTTATGAAGCCCTCGACCGAGGTTTTATTCAGCCCTCGGTCAAGGTATTTATTAACCCTCGGTCGTGGTATTAAAACCTTGACCGAGGGTTAATAAATACCTCGACCGAGGTATTAACTCAGTCGAGGTATAGACCTCGGTTGAGGTACATACCTCGACCGAGGTGCCTCTATCAAAAAAATCATAAATAGAGGTCGCGGACCCCTTTTATAAATAAACATGATCTTTACATAACTGAATTGTATTTAGTCGAGAAATCACTAAATTACCAAAGACTGCAAAATATATTCATTATACTTTGCTGAATCCTCCAGCAACTCATGAAAACCTGAAAATAGAACTCTCCACAAAAAACTTTTCCTTCAAACATTAATGACACTCCCTGAAGTCCCTGGTACAAAACGAAATGGAGCCATTTTTGAGTAGTGGGATGCAACTGCAAGCAGTGAAATCTTTTCACATATTGAAAATATAACTCTCCACAAAAAACTTTTCCTTGATCTCCATAAAACTCTCCCCAAATCTCTTTTGTGGTTCGCCATTTTCAATATGTGAAAAGCTTTCACTGCTTGCAGTTGCATCCCACTACTCAATAAATGGCTCCATTTCGTTTTGTACCAAGGACTTCGGGGAGTGTCATTAATGTTTGAATTCACTCCCGGGCTTTTGCTCCAAAGTAGTTTACATGACCTCAACCGAGCTCATACCTCGGTCGAGGTATTAACTAAACCTTGCCCGAGGGTTTCTTCACACCCAGCTATGAAAAAGAATTCACCGCAATACAATAACACAATATGACAGTCAAGTCACTAAGAAGATAGTACCCACGAATTTTGGAAGTGATGGTGGTAGAATAGCTCCTTGGGAAACCATGACTTAGTTCATAAAAATCATGTAGTAGCTTGTATGCAAGGAGTGTAAGAACTATAGAGAATGGCTCTCTTTCCTCCAAAAAATAGAAGTAACAAAATGATAGGAAATGGAATATTAAAGGTATACAAAATGATAGGAAATGCTTCCCTACACAACCTTTGTGACGATGTTCTTTTGTTTGGAATGGCACCTACAAAGACGCATTGATACATAAAGAAATTTTTTATTTATACATGCATGCAATTGGAATGGAAGTAAATACCCTAAAATATCCCATCTCTTTCAATGGTATATTAAGGCCTAAATAACAAGTATAAAGTGGATTCTTCCTTTCTCAAAGGTAGATGTCAACCTAGGAATCAAGTACATGAGCTTCTCCTTGAATCCAAATGGTTATGATTTCCATAATTGGTTTTGGTTGTACACAAAGATGGAGAACCTGCTTGTTTTGTGAACTCATGGAGCAATAGGTGGTTATCCATACATGGTAGAGTTACTTTAGTAAAATACGTTTCATAGGCTACACCAATTTTTTGGCACTGATCTCTTAGCTATATTTCCATTGACATTCAAAGGAATATTTGAAAAGTTTGTTTTAAATTCCTCTGGAGCGGCCTTCACACTCCCACATTCAATTTACATTAGATACATATCTTTTAGTAATATTAACCTACCTTTGTGGTCCTTCGCTGGACATTAATAAAATTATCGTATCTTATCTATCTTATCTAAAATGGAAAGAAGGAAAATGATGCTCCCCTAGTGGTCCACAACTAGCGATAATTGTTTCTCATTTCACCTATCCTATAACATCAATCCCTTCAGACGTGAGGAATTGTGTGATGTTTCCCCACTTGAAGTTGTGATGTTCTTTTATGAAAACCCTATATTTGGAAACTTCATGATTTTAATGAGTCCAGGTAGTATAGTGTAATTGTTACTTTGAGGAGAAAACTTTATAAAGTCCCAACAAGGTAGTTTGTACTACTACAATATCCTTGATATCAACAAAGTAGTGTCAGAAAGTAATCTCATAGAATTGGAAAACTTTCCTCTTCATAGTTCGATCATAAGGTGTACAAAAGGTCATTAATACTACCATAGTATTGATCATAAGGTGTACAAAAGGTCATTAATACTACCATAGTATCGATCCTAGGTCTATCTACACAACAGAAGCCAGTGGAAAAGATTTTTAGAGGAATACATAGATATATTTTCCTCACCTAAAGAGGTGTCATTGTGCAATTATCAAGTAAAACACTTAATTAGGTTTTATACGCGATGCTCCCTTCC
>LPNX010518205.1:1310962-1334350 GCA_001517045.1 Pseudotsuga menziesii
AGTCCATTAAAAATTATATCTTTACTAGAAAGAAAAAATCATTTATTACAATAATTGAAAAAGAACTACAAAATATGGGAGAGACATGGATGCATATTTAATCATGCATGAATATAAATGTTCAATTAAATTATTATAAATTTAGTAAAAAAAATTAAAATATATTAAAGTTAAATATTAAAATTATTCTTTTGAATTAGAAAAAGAAATTCAATACTAGTGATATTTTAAACTAATAGATGTAGAAGTCAAATGAAATGATAATACACTTAGTACAAGATAGAAGAGAAAGAATTATCAAAACAAATAATTTTTTTACTAACAATGGATTCTCCAAGAGAGTACATGAATGAATGTCTAATTATTTAGGCATGTGTCTTCATATATAGGCAACCTAGCTTAGGTTTAATTAAATGCACAAGCTTTAATGCTAGTGAAAACCTCACTAATTACCCCTAAATGATCAAGTGTGCATTCCTTAAGAATCATCAATAATCATGCATTAACTGATAGGGTGTATCTAGTCTTAGAAAACTTCAGTGATGTGATTTTGTGCTTAAGATTATACAAGTGAGCCCTTATAGAAATCTTTCTATGCATGAGTGGCTAGGGCTAACTAGCCCTAGAACTACCTCATGAGTTGTTAACTCATTTTGCACATGAAAGTGAAATGTAACTAGCCTAAATCAGTCCATTATGTAGTTAATTGAGCTAAAATATCCATTACTTAGTTAATTAAGACTTAAATGCTAACTTAAGTGCACAAAATCCAAGAAAAGGGAGGCTACTAATGCAAGAGTTCCTTTAACCCCAAGAAAATAAAGAACCAAGAGGAAATGCACCCTCATTGATTGTATGTGGCACATTTATTCCTAAAAATATATGGATTTGGTTATAAGTAGGGACACATCACTAAATTACCAAAGACTGCAAAATATATTCATTTTAATTGAGCTTTATGTAACTCCAGTCTCCGAGCCGTCGCGTTAGTGGCTTTCTATGCATGCCATACCTTGAAGAAGAAACATGTAAAAACATTACTACTTTTGCTTCCTCTAAATTTTATGTGTAGATATGGGTCGAGGAGTTATAGGATTCATAGATTTGATCAATCATATCTATAACTCCTAATACTCCAAGACCCATTTCTACAAATAAAGATAAATGACCCTTCTTTTCATTTCAGATAGCAACTCCCAAAAAATGTAATGACCACCTACGCTTTTGTCTTCAAATCATTTTGTTGGTTAAGTAGATCGAATTTATCTCCATCAAATAACCAGTATGTGGCTGAACAAGGATCCCCTATTTTGTATTAAGCTTAAATCCCATAAAGGCTCCCCTTTCGTATCAAGGTCAAGTCTTGTGCATCTTCTTATGTTTGTTAGGTTGAGAAATTGTTCTTGGCCCTTTCTGGATATTTTTTATCCATGAATTTTTCAATATGGATATTAAAAATTATCGTCTTCATAAATTTAATAATTATGTGTTTTCCCCTTGTCATTATACATAGCTTCACATCTCCCCTTCATATGAAATAGAGAAAAACATTACATGTATGCATGAAACAATTTCTATTGTTTTTATTTTATTTTATTTTATTTCATGGCGATCCTATTTTGCAATTAATAATTGACTTCTCCAAATTGGCTTAAAGTTTTAATTCACTTGTTTTCCCCTTTTTTTCTTGAAATTTTTTGATTTCTCCATTACTCATTTTTATAAAAGGCCATGTTGCTTAAGCTATAGTTATCAAGTTGAGCTTAATTATCAAATTTTGAGAATTGTAATTTTAGATAAGGAAAAAAAACTCTTTGAATAGCATAAATATTTAGGCTATGCAAAAAACAATGGAAAAACTAGCAACCGATGCTGCGCACAAAAGGTAGAAAAATAGTTGTTTAGTTGTTATATATCCTTGGAACATTTGCAATTAATTGTTAGATAACTATGAATATACAAAATTCTCATGTACAAGTTTTTTTGTTTACACACAGCATTGTTTATAATGCAAAGTTGATCACTCTGTCAACAACTACAGGCTTAAACAAGCGTCTTTGCAGCCATCTACTATCATCCAGATTTGTTAACAACATATAACAAAGTTTTTGAAGATGTGTTGGCATTGTATGGACCTAAACATAAATCCTAATTCACCTATGAAAACACATCTAGTTCTTGTTGATCTAGGAGACAAAGATGGTCAACTGGCAAGTTTGTAAATATCAAATACTTTCAACAGACTCTACTATAAAAGAGCTTGTGGCATCAAACAAACTGTTTTTAGTTGGGCCTATTGCAACAATCGTTATTGGATGCCACAAAATAATACTCAATATGAGCTATATACCAAAGACGGGAACAGTTTATGATCATGCGATTCTATGTTTATTTTCTATTCTATCCATCCTTTGTGTCTTTGTGCTGCTTCCAATACGTAGTGCATTTTTTGCTACTCAACACTAAAACAACAACAATCCCTCTCAATACTTGGAGTGAAAACCTTATTTTAGTTACAAGTCGATGAAAATTACAGCGATCTCCCCCAACAATTACAAGGGTGCATATGAAATTCCACCCCTGTATTTGTTTAAAAACATTGTGAGAAGTGGTCCAAGAAGAACTCATGCATTTCGATTTTCTTTAGCGACATTTGTAGATGTCCTTAATGACAAATCTGCTAAATAAATCTTGCTTGTACTTATACACTCAAAAACTCAGGTAATTAGCTATTCCAAACTTGCTATCATAGTTTGCAGCAAAATGGTTATGAAGCATTTTGCTTTTTTAAACTCAACAATTTTGTCCTTTTTATAAAAACATTATCCAATCAGTGTTGAAATATGGTTTTCATTCTACCGTTGGCATCATGTTTTTTAAGTTTTGGGTTTTAATATTATCCATCCTGTGAAACTAGATCAATTATGACATCAAATGATCTAAAGAGTTTTTTGTTTTTATATAAAAAACACCCCTTCAATTATGACATGTAAAGAAATATTTTTTATAAAAAAAATATAATAAAATAAAATTTGATTTATAGACATAAAATATAGCTTTGTATGTTTCTTTTTTGTGTGTGTGTATTTTATGTGAGTACTGTTTATTCTACAAGGCTATTTTAATTTGAAATGTTGAACACATAATTCATCTCTTTCAATGCTCTTATTTAGTACTTGGCTTTACTAAAATTTTGAATCTCTAACTGAAATTGAACCATAAGAGAAATATAAGAGATGATTATTTCAATTTTAATGGGAGTTTAGGAGAATTAATCAATACTCATTGAATCTTAATCTATCTTAATCTATATAATTACATAACTTATGGGACAAAAGCTACACATACATTATTGATGTTATTTAAAATGATTAAAAAATACACAAACATACTTTATAACAATTCTTCAAAATCATAGATTTCAAGTAAATATCTGAATCTAAACAAATCAATAATCATAATGCCAAAATCAATTATTTCAAGTAAATTCATCAATCTAAGCAAATCAATAAATATAATGTCAAAAATACAGTGCATTACCTCATCATTAAGTATAATGTTAAAAATATAATGCATTACCTCTGATAATGTAAATAACTTTCAAACTCTATTTTCAAGGCCTTCTAACTCCCATGAGTCCCACTTTCCAACTCTTAATGATATTAATGTAATCGATAAGCACTGAGGACTGAAATTTGTAGAGTGTAGATATTGAGTTATATGACTTTTTATGTTTTTTGAAAAATCAATGCAACTTGCAAATAGAAAGGCAACAAAATAATTCTAATTTAATAGATATTTATAATTTTTAGTGAACGTATGGTCTGTAAATTGAAATTTAGAAAGTACAGTTTTATATAAGATAAATATATTAATACTACTTGTAATATAAAAAATTGGTAGTAATATAATAAGGGTTTAGAAATTTTATTGCTCTTCAAAATTAAATTTTAAAAATTTTATTCTCTTCATAAATGATGGAAATATCCCATTACGATCATTTTACCTGTCAAATTACGATCATTTTACCTGTCAAATTCCATCGCTAAATCCTATAGTAAACAAAGTCTCCTTTGTGCTGCACAAAGTGTCCTATAGACAAACAACCCTTTCGCACCACCCTTTCCAATGGATCTGTAATAAGTGTGGGATGCCAATGGTTCATAATAAAGCTATAAACAAACAACCCTTTTGCACCACCTTTCCAATGGATATGTAATAAGTGTGGGAAGCCAATGGTTCATAATAAAGCTAATTGTGCGACTTGCAAAGAGTCAACTGAGATCGGACATGAACACAATGTTGAGTGCATAATAGAAACAGACAGTGGAACAATGGCATGTAGTTTACACAATTCAGCACTGGCAGAGTGTTGTTTGCAAATTGCAAAAAATTCCTATGAGGATTACCAAAAAAAAGCATTTTGTTCATTGTTTTCCATTTACGAAAACTATGTCAAAATGGCCTATTTACATTGACAGTGGACAACAATGTGACTGAAGTCAGGAAGTTGTGACAATTGCTCTAGGATTTTCCATTTATGTCATAGGATCATGGATGTGACGAGTGTTATTTCCACAAAACAAACTTGCAAAAGCTCATGTCCATAGTTAACTCTAGTTTTTCTTCTTGAAAGTCGTTTCATAATTTTTTTTAGCAAAGAATCTGAAATTTCTATTGAACCACTTATAGTTTCCAAACAGAACTTTGTATAAAATATTATCACTGTTCAAAATTTTGACAGAATATAGGGCTTTATGTTTACTCGTGCTTGCATTGATTTATATCAAACATCGAATCTATATATATCAAACATATATTTATACATTTCTATGCCACAGCCTATTAAAATAAACATAGAAACATAGTCTCGTGACAATTGCAAATGATGAGGTTTTATGAATTGTTTAAACTATCATTCTTGATTGTTAATACATTATGAATATTTTGCATATACATGTGGCCGTCTATCCTTATACAATTACTTAGGTTTAATGTACTTTTTTTTACTAGGTTCTCAAAACCAATAACTATTGTTTTGAAGTGCAACATTTACGCTCATTTAGTTGGAAAATTTTAGATTTTGTTTGTGCACTGTTTTAACTATCTACAACCTCGGGACATGGTTAAGCCATTGTATCAAATGCAGTTTGCTTTCATATTTTGCAAAAAGTTACAGTAAAAGGCATGTTTATTGTTGTTAAAGATTGTAATTTTTATGGTCAAATGCAACATTAGTTAGTTAGTTAGTTGAGTAGTTGATTTGGTCACGTTATCTAGAGTTAGTGACCCATGGTTTTGTTGTTATCTAGTCCTATAAATAATTGTGTTAATATTGAAAGAAATTCCATTGCCCACGCGATAAATATGGCCATAGTGTGTTCCTTCATGAATGTAATCTCACTGATGAAATACAAATTAATTAGTTAGTAAGTTGAGTGGTTGATTTGGTCACCTTATCTTGATTAGTGACCTTGCAGTATTTTCTAGCCCATAGTATTGGCCCATGGTATTGTTGTGATGTAATCCTATAAATACTTGACTCTAATTATGAGAAGGCAGTCAATATGCCCATTGTGTGTTCCACCATCTTCTGTTTCTCTTCTTTAATCTTTAACATGGTATCTTTAATCTTTAACATGGTATCAAAGCATATGGCCCGATCCATTCCTTTTGTCTTGGGTAAGCATTTTCACATAGTGGAAACTACACACACATGAAGGTTGTGATTGAAGTCGGAACACATCGAGGAATCAGGTGTATTTTTTTTCTTTTTTTATCTCTTGGACCACCAACGCACCATGTCCTTGTCGGGAACTGCAACACCTTTGCCCCAACACACCCTTTGTTCAGAAAAGGTGTGATGCCATTGCACTTGTTGTTCAGACAAAGTGCGGTATCAACGCAAAATTCATTTATCCGAAGTGCGGTAATTCGGGGACACTTACACCAAAGTTTGATGCCGCACCCCTCCAACGCCCTGTGCCAGTATACAAGTTGTGTTTCCTATTTTCAACACATCAAAAAAAGAGGGAGATCTCTAGTTAGTCATACCAGCATGGCTACTACCATCACAAGCAATTTGAAGCAGATCCCTAGACCCGTACTGACCGGTACCAACTATGAGTTTTGGTCTATCAAGATGAAGATGTTTCTCTGACTCAACAAATGTTGGGATATGGTTGAAATTGAGTTCAAAGAACTTGATACAAATTCTCTGGCAACAATGAATAATGCCTAGAAGAATGCCTTAAAATGTCGACGAGACCGAGATCTCACATCCAAATGGCTGATCCAAAGTTGCATTGAGGAATCCATATTCCCACGTATTCGAGGAGCTACCAGCGCACATAAAGCTTGGAATCTACTTGCATCCGCCTACAAGGGAACAAACCGAGTAAAAATGGTAAGATTGCAAACCCTTCGACTTTAGTTTGAAAGTTTGAACATGAAGGAAACATAAACTATAGATCAATTTATGACTAGGGTTTTGGGCATTGTAGCCCAATTTCAAAACTATGGCGAACCTCTAGAACAGAAGGTAGTTGTTCAGAATATTGTAAGGTGTCTAACCACTGTCTAACCAAGAAATTTGCTATGGTAGTGACTGCCATAGAAGAAGCAAAAGATTTGTTTCAGTTCACCCTTAAAGAGTTGACTGGATCCCGTCTATCTCATGAAGCTCAATTTAATCAAGAAGAAGAGTCGTTGACAAATGATTTCAGCACCCAAGCTTCCCTCAGCAGAGGTCGAGGCAGAGGAGGATGAGGTGGAGGAAGAAGAGGCCGAGGGTCTCCTCATACAGAGGATAGAACTAGTCATGAACATTCAGATCACTTAGAGCACTTTCACAACTGGTAAGAGGGGGAGAGGAAATAAATGGACCAATAAGTCCGATATTTAGTGTAACTATTGCAAGAAGTATGGCCACTATGAACGAGAATGCAAAAAGAAGCAAGTAGACCAGAACAATGGCAGATCCAATGTCTCTAAAGAAGAAGAAGATTAGTCATAGGTGATGTTCCTGTCTTATCAAGCTACTGAAAAACTCTGAAGCTCAGATCTATGGCTACTAGATAGTGGTTGCAACAATCACATGACAGGTAACAAGTCACTATTCTCTAGTTTGGATTCCTCTGTTGTCACAAATATCAATGTATGAGATGACTTTCTGGTTCCAAGAAAAGGAAAAGGTACTATTCATGTATTTACAAAGAAAAAAGGAAAAAAATTATTCATGAGGTTTTGTATGTATCGCGTCTGAATGTAAATTTGATTAGTATAGGTCAATTACTTCAAAACAATTATGATGTTTGATTTTATGATACATATTGTTCCATTTATGATAAACCCCCCAGTAGGAGACTCATAACTAAACTTGAAATGACCAAGAACATAATATTTCCTCTCAGTATCAGAAGCGTCAACCTTCCATATTATGTAGCCCATATTGTCTCTAGTTTAGATGAAACATGGGTATGGCACTGTAGATTCGGCCATCTTCCCTTCAAGACTATCAAACTCCTGCACAAATAGTCCATGGTCAAGGGGTTACCGATTATACATGAACAATACAACTCCTGTGAGGATTGTATCATTGGGAAACATCAAAGGGACAACTTCTCCACTTCCACATATCGAGCCAGAGAACATCTTGAAATAGTTCATACATACCTATATGGAACCATGTGTAACAAATATAAATGTTATAAATATTAACATTTAATACTAAGTAGTTTAATTAGGGTAATCAATTAATTACTCGAGATGACTTGTAAATTCACCCCGCTTACCACTTAGGGTATAAAATACCCGACACTAATTCTTGTAAAACATCTTTTTCTCTATCCAATTATCAATATATATTTGTCCTATTAATGGATTATCGAATATTCCAGGTGTTCTAGTAATATTGATTGTGTGAAGTGAATAAATATTCGCTTCATTTGGTATCAGAGCTAGTTTGTGATCTAGGCCTTTGGCCATATCGTGATTTTTAATCATAATCCCAGGGAGTCCCTAAAATTATGGTCTTTGACGAAGTAAAAAAAGAAAATAAAGTTGAAAGAAAAAATAAAAAGGAAGAAGTAAAAAAAAAGAGAGAAGAAGAAGGAATATTGCCATAAAAAAGGAAGGTAAAAAAAAATAAAAGAGTAAAACCACAAGTGGTTTCTCCACCCACAGTTTTGTGGTTTTTTAATTCTAGAGTTTAAACCCTAATTCCCACCCCATTCATAAAAATATATATATGAATAATACTATTAGTAATAATAAAATTTATTATTGTTAAATATATTTTTTCAAAAAACCTTTTGGACCCAATTCACAAAAAATATATATACTATATTATTATTTTTAAATAATAATTGGTAATATATTATATTTGTTATTATTAAATTTTTAATAATAATAGTAATTAATAATTATTATTATTATTACTTAATAATAATTATTTAATAATTGTGTTATTTACAATTATTACTTTATACAAGAAGGAAAAAGAATCAAAGAAGATATTAAACGAGACATATTGAGAATTATTAAAGCTTGTGTATCTACCCTTCTAGGAGAAAAGAAGACAAAAGTGAAGTAAAAACATAGTCGCAAACAATGGCACCTACATATTCGGAAATGAAGTCACAACTAAAAACAACAGTGGACAAGTTAGAACAATATAAGGCAATCAATAAAAGTCTACAAGTTGAGGTTGAGACGCTGAAGTGGTTGAAAGAGTTGAGAGACAATGAGAATCGTCGCTTATGGAATAAAAATCGACAGCTAGAATGAACCATAAGAGATAACAAGAAAATGTTATCTGATCAGGATAAATAAATATCATGTTTAAAAATTCATAATCAAAACCTAGAAGACCAAATCAAAAAGTCAAAAAATGACAACAAATCACCATATGGAAGTGATAATGATTTAGAAGAAGAAATAAAGCATCTAAACAAGCTCATCATGGAAAAAGATGCTGAATTGATGCAAGTTCGGATGAAGTTAGAAAATCAAGAAACAGAGTTACGTCATCATCAACAACAAAAAGAAAAACTCCAACAACAGTATGACAATAGTAAGAATACACATAAGTTAGAACTGACAAAAGTCAACAAGGTGTTATCAATCAATACCGAAGAGATTTATCGACTACGAAATCATAACAAAACACTAATTACAAAGATTAAAAAATCAAAAAACAGTAACAAGAAGGAACACTCCAGTGAATACCTCGAAGGAAGAATACTGGAAAAGCAAGAAGAAAACCAGTGTCTAAATAATCGTAATTAAGAACTAGAGAATCAAATCAATAAATTAGAAATTGAAAAAAAGTCGCAAGATGAAAGAATCAAAAAGATTCAGAATCATAACAATCTACTGGAGAACCAAGAAGCACAAATCCAGGAAAATGCATCCAAAAATCAAATCAAGGAAGTGAAGACAGTCCTCATCATAGTCCAAAAGAAATAATAAAAAAAACAACACATACACCTTACAGACATCCTAATTATAATCATCATTTTGACCAACGATGGGATCAAAACAAGCACTCACAGAAGAATTATGTTGACATGCGAAAAGACCAACATGCTAAGCAACAATTGAAACGACCTATTCCACAAAATGATCTTAGAGCTCTGATAAACGTAGATATGGGATGGACCACAGTAGATACGATGCGACAATTGTCCTTGGGAATCCGTAACTCGTATCATCCCATTTCATCAAGTGTCGTAATTACAAAAAGGAAAGTATCCCGAGACGGTATTTCAATGGAATACAGACATTGTTGTCGATACAAGCTTTGAGGACAAAGGTTCCCTTAAGGGGAAGGAAATGTAACAAATATAAATGTTATAAATATTAACATTTAATACTAAGTAGGTTAATTAGGGTAATTAATTAATTACTCAAGAGGTGACTTGAAAAGTCACCCCCCTTACCACTTAGGGTATAAAATACCTGACACTAATTCTTGTAAAACAGCTTTTTACCTATCTAATTATCAATATATATTTGTCCTATTAGTGGCTTATCGAATATTCCAGGTGTTCTGGTAATATTGATTGTGTGAAGTGAATAAATATTCACTTCATCGTGCAAACCCAAACCATAGGAGGTAGCTTTTATTTTGTGACATTTATTGATGATTTTAGTAGGAAAATAAGGATTTATTTCCTTAAAAACAAATCAGAGACCTTCTCCAGGTTCAAAGAGTTCAAGGCCCTGACTGAGGAGCAGTCTATAAAGTTCATTAAAGTGCTCAAGTCAAATGGTAGAGGTTATTATGGTTCACGTGAGTTTACATATTTCTACAAGCAACATGGCATCTAGAGACAGTTCACCACTAGATACACTCCATAGCAGAATGGAGTTGTTGAACGAAATAACCATACCATCATGAACATGGAACATAGCATGCTGTCACATAATAAGCTACCATATGAGTATTGGGATGAATTTGTTGCATGATTAGTCTACTTTCTCAACATATCACCCACGATGAATGTCCACGACAATATTCATGAAGAAGCATGGAGTGGAACTAAGACTAGTGTTGCACATATAAGAGTTTTTGGTTCTTTTTCATTTTCTCATGTACCTGATAAACTTAGAAGAAATATGGATAAGAAGAGTGAGCAGTGTATTTTCACTAGTTAGAGTGAACAACACGAGGCTTACAAGTTGTATAATCCTATCACCAAAAATATTGTGGTGAGAAGAGATGTGAATTTCCTTGAATACAAGTGCTGTAGTGATCCTTCAGACATACCATAGCAAGAAAGTTTAGATCTTTCAGATCTAACTATCAAACTTCCAAGATTAGAAGTACAACAACAAGAAGAAACACCATAAGACTGTCCATCTCAAAACCAGAAAACCAGAAGTTTGAGAGATTTATATGAGCAGACTCTTGTTATTGATGAGCAACTTCAGTAAGATTTGTTTTCTTGTCAGCCCACATCTTTGATGAAGCAGTAAAGGATTCATAGTGGGTACAAGCAATGAATGAAGATATTGATGCTATTGAGAAAAACCAGACTTGGGATCTTGTTGATATCCCTACAGACAAAACTAGTATTGGCATCAAATGGGTCTATAAGACCAAATTGAATGAAAAATGAGAACTTGAAAAACACAAGGCAAGGTTGGTTTCCAAAGGATATGCATAGCAGTATGGTGTCGATTATGATGAAACCTTTTCTCCTGTAGCAAGGATGGATACCATCAGAGTTGTACTTTCCACTGCAGCACAAAATATGTGGCTTGTTTATCAAATGGACGTGAAATCTACCTTTCTCAATGGTATTATTGAAGAATAAGTTTATGTAGACCAGCCACCTGGATATACTATCAAAGGTCATGAACACAAAGTGTTTAAGCTAAAAAAGGCCTTGTATGGTCTAAACCAATCTCCACAAGCTTGGTACAGTAGGATTGACTCCTATCTCATCAATAATGGGTTCAATAGAAGCAACAATGAGCCCACTCTGTATGTAAAAACATATCAACAAGGTAACATGTTTATTATATGTATTTATGTTGATGACATTATTTACACTAGTAATTTAACGCTTGAAGAATTTAGGATAGTCATGAAAAAGGAATTTGAAATCACTGATTTAAGAGTTACTCAAATTGACCAAGGTATTTTCATTTGTCAGCATAATTATGCTATTGATATTTTATAGATATTCAAAATGGATAAATGTAAACCAGCAGAAACCCCCATTTCTCTAGGAACCAAGTTAACAAATAATGATGATGGACTAGCAGCAAATTCTAAACTATATAATTGAATGGTAGGAAATTTAATGTATTTGACTGCAACTAGACCTGATTTGATGTATGTTGTCAGTCTTATTTCCATATTTATGGATTCTCCCACAAACTCTCACTGGAAAGTTGGAAAAATAATTTTGAGATATGTTGTAGGAACACTTGGATATGGCCTTTGGTACACTCATTGTTGTTAGGGAATCTATCCTATGGCTAGGGTTTGAGGCCACCAACATACTAAGGGTTTACTGACAGACAATCAATGTTTCACAAGCATTTATTAAAGAAGAAGAGAAAAAGGATGTTCACCTCGTTTTGAAGGTCGATCCTAACTTCATCTCTTTTCCTAAATGCTCCTTAGTTCCCAATATCCAACACCTACAACAAAGAAATAACCTTCCTCAAAGCACCTTCAATTGTTATAACATATGAGACATGAACATATATAGTGATTGCAATTTAAATCAAATAACAACTAGATCAATACTCGAAAACAATTGAAGCATGCATTACACATTGATGGAAGGAAAAGACACTCTGTATTGATAGAGTTTATAGAAACATTACATATCCTCTGCTTGATCAATCTTCTCTGGAAACCTATATCTGAGCCCTCTTGCTTCTCTCCTCAAGGGAAATTCTCCAGCATGACTTTGCCTCCAAATTTGGTCCCCCTCTCCTCTAGCCCTTCTCCTCTTTTTATAGTTGTTTTGGAGGAAGGATTGTGAGGTTAGGATAGTTTGGGGAGTTAGGGAGGTTTCCAAACCAACCCCAACTGCCCCATGATTAGTTATATGTTTATTTTTAATGAATTCTAATGAAATACACGAGTTGTAATAGGGAACTGTTTCAAATTTTTGAGATGTGAATATATTTACCAATTGTTTTCATAAACAATTTAAATAGTCGTTCAAAAATATTTCACTGGATATTGAGATGATGGCCTACCTGCAATCGAATGGCGATGCCCAAAAACTCTAACTCTCTTCGCGCAATGATGGCGAATGAATGCAAACAGTGTTGAGAAACTAGATTTCGTTCAGGATACTCGATTTCTTGAAATTTATTTATTTAATAACCTCTTTTTTCGAGATTCCATTAGTCATACAAGCGCGTTTCATCAGGGATATTACAGAGTTACTGAATGCACACTATTTGCACATGAATGCAAGAGTGCCCCTAAAATTATGCCGAGAGACTTTAAAACTCGACAATAGCCACCTGAAAACAATACAAACAAACATTGATCCATAAGGCGATTGGGATTTATGGAGATCTTTAACGTTAATTCATTGTTCTAAATGAGATTTGAGATTTACTTACTTCGTAGGCCTTTTCATCAACGAGATGCTTGATGACATTCTAGGCCAAAGCCGTTGTGGATTTCTGGTTGGCATAACTCTTGGTTGCCATTGTCATTCCACTGTGGAGTCCTTGTATCTTAAAGCTAGAGAATTTTTGCTTCGTTTTCTGGTTATTAGGCGAAGTCCAAGTATGCCACCCTCTCTCATAAACATCCTCGCATATAACCTAAAAACATAAACTTGTATTGAAGAAAGTGCAATGCAAAGAATCCTTATGCAGAAAGAAGAATACTGGTGAGCATTGTTCAGCAAGGAAGCTAGTGTAATGTCATAGGAAAGCTTGTGCATACTCCAAAGAAACCATGAACAACCAGTTGTCGTATGTTATTTGACAATTGGGAGGCTATGCACATTTTATTCATGCAACAAACTTCCAAGCATCTCAAACACATGATGCGTAAATAATATATGTGATAAGTGTAGGATTCGGGCATCAGGTGCATAACTCAGCATCCATTTGTTAATATTGACAAGTGTGCTAGCTAACATAGTTTCCCAGAAGACGATACAAAGGAAACATGTGCATAGGAAAATGAACAGAGGTGATAAACGCCCAACACATCAATGTTTTTTCATGATTCATTCTTTGTTTCGTAAAGGCAATAAATGTGGCTCATACTCTTCAATAATGTTTTCTTTGGAATCATTAATACGGATAAGACTTACAAATGGTTGGTATCCAGATGCTCTGGGAAGGTGCCAGCCACTCATTCCCCTGTCTATTTTCAACCAATATAAAAATGAGTTGTAGTGAATGTTGAATCATCCTTTTACCACCTATTTAGGGGAAAAAACTATTTATTTGTCCTTTTCTCTATTCATTGTTGTTCCTGTAATATTATGTGTCTTGAGTTAAACATACAGGTAATAGACGTCGATAAGAACGCATGTTGATCATTCAACACCCCTTCCATCATGAACTTGCTAAATATTCCCATATGATGACATGTATTTCCCCTTTGACCAGACAAAAATGTATGCACTAATGTTATAACACCAATTCGACGAGTTCTATTATGAACACCATATTCAACACTTATAGGAAAGTTAGCTTATTATCACTTATATGTCTTAAATATCAAACCCTCTTGTAGCCACATTTGTCGTAGCTGGAAAAGGAGTTTTACCAGTTCTAAACTGGTCGGGGTCCCCATACCAAACCGGGAGGTGATTTCCAAATCTGTCAGCACCTACAGGTGTTTTTGGGCATGGACGCCATGGCCATGCCACCCTAGCCTCCCGACACAGGTTTTTGTAGGGTTGGTGCACCGTTTCCAGGGTTGCATGGACCCCACTGGGGCAAAACCCTAGTTTTCAAGATCTGGCCTTGAGGCATGTCCGGGTCGTGTAGAGTCAGGTGGGAGGCCATCCTTTCCATAATCTCGTGCCACTATCCCAAAGGAACTGACGGTTCATCCATCAGATCTCCGGTTAACGTTCTATGGCGAGTTGCAGTAGGCCTGCAAAAGTCGTTCAAGGATGCCTGACCAATTCAAGGTCGTGGTCCAAAACCCAAACCGGATGGTGAATTTTGATTTTGTTGGCTCCTGTAGTTATGTTTGGCATGGCTGTCATGGGAAATCCACCCCCGTCCGCTCAGCAGAGGGTTTTGTAGGGCCGGTGCACCATTGCCAGGGTTGCATGGACCCCATTTTCATGTGACTTTCAACTCAACATAACTCGGAAAAAAGAGGTCAGATCGATGATCCGTCGACTCATTTGGTCTCCTGGCATGCCATTACCTCTATTCGGCCCTCTCCACCACATTTTCATGGCCCAGTGAATTCATTTTGCATCGTTTTCGTAAACTAGGGATTTGCTCAGTTTCCTTCAATGCAACTCTCGCATTGGTAGGTCAACTCTGCAAAAACCTCCACCGTGCCAGTATTGGTAGTGTTTCCATACCAGTATTGTCCATACACACTTGTTATAGCCAACAACATGCAATCTTTCTGCTCCATTTGGTTTTTTCGTTCTCAAACCAAGAGTGACCAAGTGTTCGTGGACCCCATTTTCATGTGACCTTCAACTCGACATAACTCGGTAACCAAAGGTCAGATCGACGAGCTGTTGAATCCGTTGGTCTCCTAGCATGCCATTACCTTTATTGGGCCCTCTCGACCACGTTTTCATGGACCAATGAGTTCATTGTGCATCATTTTTCGTAAACTATGGTTTTGCTTAGTTTCCTTCAATGCAACTCTCGCATTGGTGGGTCAACTCTGCAAAACCCTCCACCATGCCAGTCTTGGTAGTGTTCCCATATTGACATTGGCCATACAAACTTGTCAAATCCAACAACATGCAATCTTTTTGCTCTGATTGGTTTTTCGCTCCTAGATCGAGAGTGACCAAGTGTCCCTGAACGACATTTTCATGCAACTTTCAACTCGACATAACTCGACAACCGGAGGTCGGATCGATGAGTCATCGAATCCGTTGGTCTCATGGAATGCCATTACCTCTAGTGGGCCCTCTCCACCACATTTGCATGGCCTAGTGAGTTCATTGTGCATTGGTTTCGTAAACTAGGGTTTTGCTCAGTTTCCTTCATTGCAACTCTCGCATTGGTTGGTCAACTCTGTAAAAACCTCCACCACACCAATCTTGGTAGTGTTTCCATACCGACATTTTCCATACACACTTGTCGGAGCTAACGGCAGGAAATATTGCTGCTCCGTTTGGTTTTTCGCTCCCGGACCAAGAGTGACCAAGTGTCCCTGAACAACATTTTCATGCAACTTTCAACTCGACATAACTCGACAAATGGAGGTCGAATTGATGAGTCGTCGACTTCATTGGTCTCCTGGCATGCCATTGTCTCTAGTGGGCCCTCTCCACTGCATTTGCATGGCCCAGTGACTTCATTGTGCATCGGTTTCGTAAAATAGGTTTTTCCTCAGTTTCCTTCAATGCAACTCTCGCATTGGTGGGTCAACTCTGTAAAACCCTCCACCATAACAGTATTGTTAGTGTTCCCATATCGGCATTGGCCATACAAACTCGTCAGAGCCAATGACATGAAATTTTGCTGCTCCGTTTGTTTTTTCGCTCGCGGACCGAGAGTGACCAAGTGTCCCTGAATGACATTTTCATGCGACTTTCAACTAGACATAATTCGACAACTGGAGGTTGGATCAACGAGATGTCAACTCCGTTGGTCTCCTTGCATGCCATTACCTTTAGTGGGCCCTCTCCACCATGTTTTCATGGCCCAGTGACTTCATTGCGCATCCAATCACACTTGTGTTATTCAATTTGGGCATTGCAATCATCAAATATGACTATTCTACTAAAACCACTTGTTTAGGCCCAAGCATGGAAAATTTTAAGGATCATAATTTCTTAAAGTGTAGAAGCCTTGGTGAGTCTTACTAATTCTTGATTTTTTAACCATAAAACGTTTGACCATATTTTCAACCATAAAATGTTTGGTGATATGTGAATTGTTCTTGTTGTCCAAATATTGTGTACTTGCATATTTGAAATTTGACTTATATTATCTTCATGATCGGGTATATTCTAGGATTGGTTATGAATTCTAATTTGGAAAAAATTTGGGTTGAATTTGTTAAGTGATTTAACACATATCTTGAAGGCAAAGGAGGTAGAATTAGGGTTCCAACCCTATAAAAGATACAAAGAAAATAGCTAACGTCTTTGGTGATATTGCAGTCATGTTCTTGTGTGATACATGGAGGTTAGGGAAAGACCATGGAAAACTTAACTTGATAAGTATCGAGCTTCTTTTGATGCCTTGCTTATAAGAAGATTTTTTTAAGTTTAGTTGATTTTCCATGGAGGTCTTGGTGCTTGTGTTGATGCAATAGTCAAAGACCTAGGGTTTGAGGAATCATCGTAGGATAGATATGTTGACATCTAAACTGGTGCTAAACTTCTCTGAAAGGCCATGTGCTTCTATAATGAAAGATGATCATGGTTTATAAACCCTAACGAGGAAAAAAATTATAGTGTGGATACCTTAATGACAACAATAGATAGTTTGGGGCTAGCGTTGCTTATGGTTTCCAAATATATATACATGCACTTCATATATATACATATATATAAGAACTATTTCAATTGTCCAAATATTGTGTACTTGGATATTTGAATTTTACTTATATTATCTTTATGATTGAGTAGATTCTAGCATTGGTTATGCATGCTAAGTTGAGATAATTTTGGGTTGAATTTGTTAAGTAAACTTTAATGATATTTATTTCGTCATCTATCCTAAGTGAAAACCTTTGGATAGGTCATCATGCACTTGTGTAGGCCATCAAGATGATGTCTCGGAAAAATCCTTTGAAATAAAAGGAACTTGCTAGCCAAAATGACCATTCAAACCATGATTATACACCCAAAGAGAACATGTTGCTACCAAAGGAAGGATCAATAGGGATGACAAGTAGGAATGATAAGAAGTATATTCACTTGGCTTTTGATGACACAATGGGGTGAAATCATGAATCTGGGTGTCTATTTTGGGTGGGGTCATGAGAAAAGCAGTGTTGTTTTTCCAAGTTTGTGAACTTCGAGCAAAGAAAAATTAGATTTGTATTTAGAATTTCATTTTGTAGTAAAAAAAAAGTTGTAGAGAATTGTGTTAGCTTTCTATCGGTTATTTTTTAGGGTGGGGGGGAGTGAGCGAAGGCTATGACGAAGAAGGGGGAGTTGGATGGAAGTGTGGTGGTGGATGGGAGGCAAGGGATGGATGGAGCTGGGTGGGGAGGGATGCAGGGAAAGGGACATGTATGCCAGGGGCTACACCTGGCATATATGGTGGGAAAAAAGGAATTCGATGGAGAGATAGTGACAACGATGTGCCTATGTACTCGGACCTGCATACATATTCATGGCCTCGTATATTAGTACATAAAAAATATAACTATACAAATCTAAGCCATCAAAACTGAAATTAAATTTATACTTTATTACAAGATACCTGCTCACGAGGGGATTTACTAATCCCCGATGAGGATGGATGGTCACTCAATCCTACGGACACCTGTTCATTTGCACAAAAATATTTAGATTCAATTACTAAATATTAGCTACATTGGACGGAAATATTAAATACTAACATTAAATTTAATTAATAAAAGAAAAATACCTGTGTGTATGGTGCCGTGATGTCCTCTGCAGCTGCCATGGCTCCATCTAGGTTTAAGGAACCAACGTCCTCCCACTCGGGTGTTGGAGACTCAGCACTAAATAGTTGTACATTAAAAAAAATCAAGTCATCAACATATGATTCTAAGTTAAATTTATTATAAATTATGAGATTGCATAACGTATAATCAATACTTGAACATTAAATAAAACAATAACTAACCTGGTGTAGGTAGCTCTCTCTGGCATGCTCCTGCGTGGGAACCTGGCATGGATTCCCACAACGAGAAAAATGATGTGGCACTGGTCCCGTCGAGCTGGATGGATCATCCTAGCTACCACCCGTAGCTTCTCTCCCTCGTGCAACAACAGTAGACCGTGTAGAAGTGTGCCTCTTGGGGTGGTCTTGCTCGCTCTATGAGGACATAGCCAAAAATTTGGTATGCCTAAGAAGGTGTTGTGTGGCACGTCTAACAGACTCATGGATCTCATCTAGCCCGCTACCTAAACCAAGGGGTTGAGGAAGTGGGTTTGGCTCTCGCTTAGGTGCAGGAGGTCCTCTGAGTGGGTTCTAGTGGGCATGAGGTCGATCTTGGGATGAGCCAAAACCGACGCCATGGAACTCAGTCATGTCGAAGTAGTTCACATGGAAACCTAACACAAACTCGACACACAATTTCCTGAGAAAATATGGTGGGACCTCAACATTGTTGCATGGAGGATTATCGAAAACCATGAACCATATATTCCTCCACTTTTCTCTCCATGGTTGATAATTACACCAGTCCATGCAAACTCGCCTCTTCCTCACATTTGGAGGCTTTCTTGTTCTCGGATCTGTAAATTTTCTCTACAGTTGGGATTTTGTTATATTCAGGTTTTTTATATCCTCTTTGGATATACCAATGCCATAATTTTGTCTCATTCGAGCCCTATATTCACTCAAACTGGTTATCTCACCGTGGGCAATGTTGATAGATTCTATTATGGTTTCTAGTGATGTGGCGAGGAAAACACGAGAGGGTTGCCTGGTGTTCTTCAGTTCATCACTCAAAATTCTTAATTGGTTTAAATCTCCATGTAATTCATCTTCGGGGTTTTCTTCGTTTAATTCGAGGTTTGGATCCTCTGATTGGTTTGTTTCATTCCTTTCTTGGGATGGTTCATTGGTATTTGTTATTATGTTTAGGTAATTTGTACCTGCAAAATCAAAATTTTCCCATTTCAATTCATTTTCAAATTTTTTTAATTTTGTATTTTATTTGAAAAACAATAACAAACATTAAAATAAACAAAAAAATGACATTCCTACTCCGTCTACCTTACTCCAATGTCGTGGGTGTCGCTTTATCTTGGTTGGACACTTCGGTTGGGCTCCTTGGGGGTCGTTTTCGCTTCCTTGGAGTCATTTTCACCTCCTTGCGCGCTCGCGAGTGGGTTATGAACAAAACAAAATTGTTCACTATTTTTTTTTGTTTTTTTTAACACAAGGGTGTGCACGCGTACCTGTGTGCGATCGCACAAAACACGTGTGTGCATCCAAGTACGTGTGCATGCACATACTCGTGCACGTCATTGGGTGCGTGTGCATGCTCCTATTCTCCATGCGGGCAATCCGACGTGGAGGTTCGCTACTGCTGAATCAGGAGCGCGTGCGCACATCTAGGGGTGCGTGCGCATTCTTGTTGTTTTCCTCTTGCGCGCTCCCATTGCAACATATTTGGGTAGAAGCTTCTTGCGAGTTCCCTATAGGAACCCCCCACTATGTCCGGGTAAGTGGCCAAGCCCAAACACCCTTGCATTTTCCCTTACTCGATAGCTAGAACCTACCTCACATGGCTAACCGTCTAGGACTCCTTGCATTTGGAACCCATGCCATTTATATCCCCATAGGATTAGGAGTCTATATAGTTTGACATCCAGCAGCAAAGCCTCCATTCTTTCATATTGTCACTTGTTGGCATTTCCTTTGGACTCCCCACATGGATTTTTTGTTAATCTCTTTTATGACTCCTTGAATAATGAAAATATTGTCGAGTATCTTGTTTCTTTCAGACTCTTTAAAGGATGTGAACGAACATCCATCCGATATACATTTATCCCTTTTTTGGTATGGATGGACTATTTAAGAAAAATGAATAGTCTAGTCCCTTTTGGATAGAAGAGTTCTCCCTAGTATACTTTTATCCTTTTTCTGAATTTGGAGACTAACTTTATGAAAAAGAACACATATGGAGTTTTCTTCTATTTTCAGACTCTTTAAAATTGAAAAAGCCGATGAGGATTGACAGTCTCGGGCTCGATAAAAATCCATGAGACAGTAACATATCAAGGACACCTCTATAGCTTCTTTGAGCTCATTAAACCATGAAGAAAACCCAAATGATGCTTTATAACACCCCTACAAATTACATATAGTCCCATATCATGATAGCATTCCTAGTTTCCTTTGTTCAAAGTATTATGCGATGAGTCACCCTTGGATTCCATTTTTCCATGATCAATATTTTCCCCTATGAGGTCATTCCATTGCACTCATTCCAAGTGCGGTTTTCCCCTCTAGTTATGTTCCCCTCCCTCAACATCAGTTTCATATGCTTCCAGGTCACCCATATCATCATACTTTGAACAAGGGAAGTTTGAGTCACATTACTCATTCTCCCTTGGGCCCACCTACAACGTCTCAATCTAGTATCCTATTACAGTCACTCTATGGTTGAATACTACGTGCTCTTATCAAGGAACTATCATTTACTTGGTAGTTGCAGGTCTCTCTCTATTGACACCAACACATCTATTCTAGAGGATAGACTCATAGTTCCCAGTACCTTGGCCGAGAGTCATTATTTCCCTTTAAGATGGTTGTTTCTCACATGCTCAATGTCATCTACATCATTACACTGTTGAGATTCATATAGGGTATTGGTCCCTTCTTTATTTGGTCGAAGACCTCAGATGTTCTCTAATTCTAGCACATTGATGAGTCTCTTTGGAACCTTTCTAGTATTATTATCCGTATGATATCTAAGTTGCGTTGGCAATAATGTGTGGAATATCTCCATGATTCCTAGTGGATCTAGTTCTAGATGTTGTATATTGCACCTATGAGATTCAAACTCTTAGTTGTTTGAGTCCATACAGTTTTTGGACCCCTCCTGATCCAACAAAGCATCATTTCTTGTGACCATGCATTCAAGATACTTTCCATTGTTTCTAGTACCACTTCTTCATATCAGCCATGGTTGGACCATTTTTACAGTCCAGATTTGAGTCCCTCATGGACACATTTGATGTACACAACAATTATTCATGTAGGATTCCTTTCGGCCTCATTATTATTTTGTATATCTTGAGACATTGATACAAGCATGGCTATGCCCGTCTCATTTGTATATTTGAGTTTATATGTACCTCAACCATCTTGAGTGTTGTATTTGCACATCAGGGCCCCTGCATTCTTGTTGAAGAATGATCTATCTCCGACACAGTATCCATTCTTTATGCCACTACCACATTTATCTCCTAGAAAAGAAAGATCCTATGACATATATCGGCCATACAATGAGCTTCTACCCTCACACATCAGGGGGCAATATGTTAACCCCAAATCTTGGCCACCTTACATATGACCTAGCCTCATCAAACCTATATGTCATTGACCACTTTTCATTTCCACCCCATTGACCTTCATTTATCCAAAATACTTTAGTTAATCATAAAATACCATTTTAAATATTAAATTGACCCATTTAATCAAAAATTATGAGTCATATTTCCTAAAGTGACATTTGTGATATTTTCTTCTTCACAAAAAGGAAACTTGGCACTTACTCAAAAGTATGGATAAGGATCCCAAAAATCATGGAGAGGTAAAAGAAACTTGAAAAAAAAATGGAAACATCTCCAATTTATACTTATACTTCCATCCTACCTATGGTACCTATAAATTAACCTTGAAGGTCCCCGTTACAACAATACTTCACTCATTTCTGATACCATTACTTTGTCAAAATCTCTAGACTTGAGATTCAAAACTCCATTGAGTATTCCCATTTCACCTTTGTTGGAGATCTGCATGTAGTGACGTGTGGCTAGAGAACATTGAGTTGTTTGGAGACTAGGCTCATTCTTCTTTAGAAAGCTACAGAGGCCCCCATTACTGCTTCTCTAAGGTAACCCTTGGTCACTATATAGCACATTTTTTTTAATGAAAAAGAAAAGTGATTCCTTGATCTTTTAGTATGTTTGTCAAAGAATGCATCAATGTTAGTTTAGTTTTTGTGTATATACTTTTAGTTCCAATTATGCATGCTTAGAGTAAAGTTTTGTTTATGTTTATTGGTCATTAGAATTTTCCCTATTCGGATTGCTACTAAGGTTTCCATAAAACCTAGTAAGTGCCTCTTGACACATGCTGGTTTGCAAAGACCAATAACATCGAGTTGAGAGAAGAATCCACTAAGGCTTGAGATATTAAGAATTATCATCATTTTTGCATAATATTCTATCCATTACATTCTTACAATTGCACATACATAGTTATGTTCTTATACTACCACCTCCAGGACCACACCCTCTTCATAGGAAAGGGGGGATTTTAAATCTTGTATGTACCTCGATGACCAAAGACGATGCCCCTTCATTTCCAAACATAAGCTATAGCAGTATTATAACAAATTAGTCAAAATATCAAACACATATATCATATTAAGCTATGTAAATAATGAAACACATATACCATATCAAGCTATGTAAAGAATGGCCACAAGGTTACATGTAGCCAAATATATTGCTAAGTAAGTGAAATATAAAGAATGGCTACAAGGTTACATGTAGCCAAATATATCCCTAAGTAAGTGAAATATAAAAATAAAAATCTTCAAGTAAAATATAAAAATAGAAATATTCAAGTCTATAGCATGACCTCTTGAATCTCAGTGCAAAATATATATTCAACATTTTAGGTAAATCTAGAAAAACATTCGTTCCTCTAAGGAGTAAGAGAAAGCCATAACAATGATTAAATGATGAGCAATGATTAATATTAATTTTTGAACCTTCCTTTCTTCCTTTCTTTTTTTTTAATGGAAAACCAAACTCGTAAAGAGCTAGTTCATCTCTCGGTTCCCCA
>LPNX010518205.1:1346372-1359019 GCA_001517045.1 Pseudotsuga menziesii
TATCAATACTAGCAATTTTTAGAAACAATGTTAAAGAGAAGATTTTTTTTATAAACATGGCATCTTCATGTGCATTCTTGTTATGACCATTTTTATGATTGTTTATCGAGGCTTGCAATGTGCTATTAGGAAATACGAGAACAAAGGTCAAATCTATGTCTCACCACACTAACCACAACCATAAAACCATATCATTTCCCATGTCATTGGCCTATGTGTAAATCAACTGTGAAAACCTTGGTTTCCTATGTTGCATTTGTTTCTCTCCTTTAAGCCACTTTATGGATTAATGTGAAGTGCCTTGTTCTCTCATTAGCTTATGCATGCTTTGGTATGTTAAACATGAATATTATGAGCATCCATGTAGTCGGATGATGGGAGGAATGAATTCCATGATGCTTTAAAGACACATCTATAAAGGGTGGTGATTTGTAAATAAAATTATCCAACTAGCAAGGACTGTTAAGCGTTCTTTTGCAAATTGGTTGTTTTTTCCTATTAGTATTATAGAAATGGCTTTGTGAATAGGTGCACTACCCTATGTCCATCACATTGCCTAATGTCGGTATTACATGTGGAATTTGGTCATAAAAGTCTCTAACATTATTGTCACCTTGCAATGCGTACAGTATTGTGCTTGCCATTGTCAACAATACCTTTGACGTTATCCTTTTTGTACTTTTTTCTCCTTGATAACATTTATCCTCTATCCAAAAGAATATGCTAAGTGCTCTACTAAAAGTAATAATATGTTACAAGCATCTATTAACCTTATACCTCATATACGTTGCATATATCCTATAAAACCTTATAGGCCGCATTTATGCCTCTTATATATAGAGAGAGAGTGTGTATGGGTATAAATGTAGGGTGGATGTGTAGGATGTTTAATGTAGTTATATAGCATATAACTACATTAAACATCCTACACATCCACCCTACATTTATACCCCATACACTATATACACCATATGCGTGTCCAACTAATACTTTGTATCCATTATGTCTTCTCATATTATGTTTTAACCTTTCTTATCCAACAAGTTATTCAACATCCATCAACTCCTACCATACACTATATACATATGCATATCTAACCAATACTTTGTACACATTATGTCTTCTCATATTATGTTTTAACCTTCCTTATCCAACAAGTTATTCAACATCCATCAACTACTTTGAAGATGCTTCATTGATAATGAACACACCTCCTTGACTGTATAGGAAAAACTTAGACCAACCTAACAACATCTTATCTAACCTATGTCGTATCAACTTCACCAATGTCTAATTTCAACAAATAATATGTAATATCCTTTTAACAACAATTTACTACGCGAATTCACATTTGATTACTTACCAACTAAACTTATCATATTGTGGATTCTCACTACTTGGTTGAGAATGTCCTTCTAATTAAACCAACATAGATTGATCTTAAACCTGTATCTATTAAGCACAGAAAATTATCCAATTTTTTAGGTGTATTTTTTTTTACATATTAAAATAAAATTTACACATTAAGATAAAATTTACACATTAAGATATTTGATCACATGCTTGACATATCCAAGTTTAAGATGAAATCAATATAATTTAATATTTTTTTTTGGTGTAAGTCAACATTATTTGTATTTTTATGTCTTTTTAATGAAAAAGACCAATTACATAACATTACACAACATTAATCTTTACAAATTACAACATCTTCCATATCTCCCCATACCTATATCTCCCGATACTGTACTGAACTGTAAAGCACCTCTCTACCCTCAATGCAACTCAATGCAATAATGCGAATAATTCCTTCCTACTCTCAATGCAAACTGAACTGTAAAGCACCTCCCTGCAATAATGTGAATAATTCCTCCCTGCTCTCAATGCAAATGTGAATAACTACACTAAATAGCCACATGTTTTAGGTGTCTGCAGTTCTTCTCCATGACTGCAACAAGGGTCAAACTTCCTGAACTGATAACCCTTCCCTGAGATAACGGGGAAGATATTTAGCTTTTCTAGCGCTTAATTCAGACAACAAGCATCTAACCTTTGATTGCTCAAGCGCCGCCATAAAACGAACAGAGTTGCCACAACACTTCCCTTCAATAGCATGTTTGAAGGCTTTACAGCTCAACAACACAGCTAGCATACAATAGTGTTTTGTTGAGGACCTCCATACAACGGATAGAGCTGCCAATATGTGTCTTGAACAAATACTTTGAGGGTTTTGCGGTCCAATAAATTTTGAATGGGTTCATGCTAAAGGTAGTGAAATCTGAAAAGGTTCAATGACAGGAAAGAGTTTTACTAGGGCTCTTTGTGGATCCATCTATTGATAGGTTAACCCGCGAATAATGGTTGTTACTAACTTACTATTAAGATGTGTCATATATATTTGATTCACACATTCTGGCCCTTAGATGGAGTTCGACATCAATTCCCCTTTTGCCAAAACATCAATGCCCCCTCTAGTAAAACATCAAGTTCCATAATTGTTTCTTATTGTGTAGGGGCAGAAACAAATTTGACACTCGACATCAATTCCCCTTCTGGCAAAACATCAATGCCCCTCTGGTAAAACATCAAGTTCCAGAATTGTTTCTTAGTGTGTAGGAGCAGAAACAAATTTGACACTCGAGATACAATGCTCCTGTCGTTAATTAAGCATGTTACGCGCTAACCACCATAATTCTCTCATTTTCCTTCTCTCGTATTTTATCTTGCATTTGTGATTCAGTCCAAGTAAGAAACAGTCCTACGACTTTAGAGTTTCTGAATGATGTGTCTAGCAACTTGAGGGTGATGAGAAGTTGTGTCTGCTTTGAATGAGATTTGGCGTATTGACTATGAGACGTGCAAAGGCAAACGCAAGGGTTTCCTGACTTCATCCCCATTACGAGTTTTATGCAAGGTGTGATTCTCAACTCTCCGGACGGAATGAAGGTTTGTGGCTCTTGAAGTTGTTCAGAATAGGGTACATGATGGTTCATCAGAAGATTTTACACAAAGGGTTTCTGACAGAAAAGTCGAATTGGGATTGTCTTCTATAGATCTCTTGGATACAAGTGGCTTAAAGGGTCTAGTCAATAGATTAATGGTGTCCTGGCAGATCCATGTCACATTCCTGTGAAATATTTGAGGGAGGCTCGTCACTCCTAGCCTCTGAAAGATTTCAAGGAGGCTCGTCACTTCTAGCCTCCGCACATGAGGCTGAAAAGCGCGCTTCGAGCGCACTCTAGGTTAGCTTTCTTGTAATGATCACGGCCCCATCTCAAAATAGAGTGCAGCCTCCATCCATCCCATACTCTCTGACAGTTTACATTGATTTGACTCCTGCACGGTACACAGGTTGATCATTAGTGGTTAAATTGCATCGTGTTTTCACAGTTCACCGTTCAAATTGAAATTTTAATTAATGGTCTAATAGTTGTACACAAAGCTCCGCTTCACCTTTCATCATCATGTGTGTAAAACCCTGATTAAAACCCTCATTGCGTCGTGAGAGTTTGGGCTGAAGCTTACCTTCTTTGCTCCATGTGTGGAGCCTATGTGTCAACTTAGTGGCATTCAAGGATCAATGAAGGGTAAGGTTCTTTTTCACTTTGAAGGGTTATGATATATTGAACCCTTCAATGATGACATGTTAAAATAGCCAAAATTTGCATCATTTTACTTTATGTTTTTTTTATGTTTTTAAGAATGGATAATCCAAATAACTAAGGATTTATAAAAAGGAAATTTTAGAAACATAAAAAATACTCAATAATATAAAGAAATCAATTGAAAAACATTTATACTTAATCAAGATTGAGTAGTCAAGCAATAAAATTTGGAATAAAAAATCGAGGTTGGATGAAAATGAAATATAATTTATACATGTCCAATGAACATAGAGATTGGTAAATACTTATATCAAACTCAACCGACAAACTTCATTCATTTCCAAGAAGAAGCAAATAAATACTTATAAAATAACACAACAAAAAAACAATTCTCGCGATGCACACTTGAAAAACATTCAGTTGAATGAACAACCCAACCAGTATTAAGCTCCATCGAGAGAAATAATCCCTTTATATATCTTTTTAGAAACTCATCTTTGCTAACCAAAGGAAAAACATACTCCCTTAGAAAAAATAATCATTATGAGATATGCCTTTTCTGTCTCTAGTGGAGATGTGCACTTTGCAGGTTGGTAGTGGACTAGTGGTGATGGGGTGGATGTGTCCTTCTTTTGCTTAGGCAAATCCCTTGGAGTTTAAAGAGGGTATGATATACCTTATGAATGGATAGGGAAAGAAAGGGTGGAAGTAGCCAAAGCAGGGGTCGATGGTGACGTGGAAACAACCTGAACAAGGGTTGAACTCGATAGCGGAAGCAACTTGAGCAAGGCTGAAGAATTACTCCAATTCAAATTTGTGATTTCGATAGAAATGATTTAAGGGACATTTTCCCATTGAATACTAATTCTTGTGCCAAATGACAAGCTTAGTCGATTATGATTCTTGCAAACACTGATAGTGATATCCAATCATAAGGCAAGTTTCCTCCTATGTTTTTTGGGGGCCTTTGGGCAATACATTTATCTGTGTGTAAATACCAACAGAGCCATTCGAGATAGATGGATGAACTCTTCAAATCAAATCTCCATATCAACCATCACAAACCCAATGAAGGAGGAAGTGGCCTACCATCTTGCTTACTAGCATGAATCTCCATGTCTCACTTCTCAATAACAATGTAAATATTGATTGGAAAGTGATCAAGGCACTTGCTCCAACATGAGTTTTGATAATTATGTACATTCTCCTACCTGATTAGCTAACTTTGTCAAGTATCGATTGAATCTTGGAGCTATCTACACCCTAGCATGAACTTCCTCCCCCTATCTACCTACAACAACTCTAGCATGTACTAAAACATGAAACAAGATAGAACTATGAAATTGAAATAGGCTTCAGAATCAACGATGACGATGGAAGTAGGAACAACCTAAGCAGGGATTTGGAAATTAGAATAATGATAAACAAAATTTTATAGTTTTAAAGCACTTAAGTTTCAAACTTTCAATTTTCATAATCACATTTATAAAATCCAATAACCATTTGATTAACCATAGTTCCAAATCCACTTTCATAATCACATTTCCAAATTCCAATAACCATTGATTAACCACAGTTTTGAATCAAGATAACCTAATTCCAATCACTCAACTACATTAATTATAAACTAATGCAAAAAATGATGAATCGATTCTAATTCTAATTTCTGATCATCCAACGCATAATTTAAATGTGTATTATGTGATTACATTTTCTATTAATATTGTTATCACATATATAGTAGCTGGGCTACCATATTCCATTTTTAGATTCTAGTACACTTTTTCAACCAGTTCCCTTACATATGAGATGTTGAGATGAGCATCTATGATGGATCAATTTTTGATGATGGACTATAGTACTCTCCCATGTCATGACTGAGTCTCAGGACACTCAAATTTGAGGATTGATGTAGCCATTTAGCCATTTACATAACAGTCAATATTGCCCAGAGTTGCAGCAGCAGGCTCTCAGTGGACATGTGTTGGTTTGGATTGGTTATTTACAGGTATATGATTCAGCAGGTATTATCTTGTGTTATGGTTATTATTGCTTTTATACTCATTCTTGTGTCATGTCTTAGCATTTAGTGTAATGATCTGGCGATCATATAAATATGTGGAATTGGTTGTACTGATATTATGTATGTATGTCCCTACTTAGACCTAGAAGTTCCTGACCCATACTCATTGGGTTTTCCCTCCTTAGGGAGAATAGAGGTGATCATTCCCACCATACTTTGGCTTGCTAGTGTTGGTCTTGTTATCCACTAATTTTGCACTTAGTTGGATTAGTTGAGGAGCCGCCATTTGACAAACATGATAAATGTTTGTGTTCCAGTCTATCAGATGGTCCGCCATTTGTGCCTAGTTAGTTTTTGTTTTAAGTAATTATAACCATGGCCCCGCGGGGTTTGTAATAAAATGTGCTAATAGAGTGTTTTGAGGGGTTCAGTCTCCTAAGATGTAGAATTTCAACTAAATTATTCTAGGGAGTTTTTTGCCCTTGTCAATTATGCTTTGCCTATAGCCAAGTATAATCAACAAGGTTTTTTCTCGCTTCCTCCAAAGCTGGAATGTCCGATTTTGAATTCTGGGCCTTGGGAGGTTATTAGAGCCCAACTGAGTATGTATAAACCTACTAGACATTATTAGAATAGACTATGGTCATGTCCTAAGTCATTAGGACCCTTCGAAAAAATTTAGAAAAATTTTACCGGATGCGTTGGATTTTGGGTTTTTAATTTCATAATTTTTCCTAAGTTTTTAATTAAATTTTTTAATAGTTTAAATGGAAAATTTTTATTTTGTAATATGTCAGTCATCCAGGATCCGAATTCAATGATTGAAGGCTCTAACCTTAAGCCAAAAATCATTCATGCTCAACTAGCTAGCTATCCCTAAGTTTCGGATATTCATTCAGCCTCATAATTAATAATTTCTCTAAAAAGTCATTTACAGAGAAATTATTAATTAAAATATTAAAAATGAATATTTTGGAGATAATAAAAAACTCTCCAAAATAAACCAAATTGAATAAAATAAAAGGCTAAATGACATGGCACGGAGCATTTATGATGATTCCAATCAATATCGGTCAGTTTCAGATCAAGTATCGGAGTGTAGCAGTTGAACTATCTGTAAGAAATTTGCCCTCTTTGGTCAAATTCGTTTTTGGTTGAAGTGTGGGTTATCTATTGGTTGGGTGATCATTACGAGGGAGGATGAGCCACCTCACCCCCCCTCATTACTCCAACACTCAGTTGCATCTCAGTTTAACTTCAAATCATCATGCCGAGCTCATTCAATTACTTCGGTGTTACTCTTAGTCCGGATTTAGGGATTTGAGCCCTATTTTCTTTCCTTTTTGTATAAGTAGAGGCTCTTTTGAGCTCTACAACATGAAACTTTGTAGCAGAGTTACTCTAAGAAAATTGTATCAAGCATTTGCTTTGAATTGTTAATAAGGATTCAACTTTGGAGGCCTATGAGCTCTTGCATGTGGTAGCTTTCTAATGGTTGAGGTGATATTGTCTCTAACCCTTGTTTCTTTAATACTTGCATGAGATCAATTGTTTTGTTAGCTCAAGAAGGTCATTGTTGGCATGGTAGAATAATCATTTGTATTTTCAATTTGATTGTTTATGCAAAGTAGATTAGTATCTTGATGAACATGAGTAGTTAGTAATACGTAATGTTGATCTTGATTAAATTTTCTTAGCATACTAGCATCTTATTTTGATCTCACTTTTGTATTGAGTTGTGGTGTGTTATCAGGCTTCACAAGTTGAATAAGGGTGTGAGCTCAGTTGCTTCTATCACAGGCTTCAAGCAACCAATTTTTATTTAACACTTTGTGATTGCAGGACCTACAAGGATCGTCTTCTTTTAATACAAAAAGAAAGCTGTGAGTTCTCTCTCTATCTTGTGTTCCATCCACAAGAAGTATTTACTTTGGTTACCGGTTACTTTAGGAATCCCTAGTCTCCATTTTTCCATTTTTTGGATTCCCTTCTCTTTCCTTGTTTGGCTTACTTTTCCTCTTCTCTTCTCGCTGCCCTCTTTTCCCCTTTCTTCACTCAGTTTGCAGCCCTCTTCTTGTTAGTTTGCATCCCTCTTTAACCCTTTTGGACAGCCCTCTTTTTTCCCTTCTTCTGTTACGTTTTATATCCTTTTCTCCTCTCTCTTTCCTCCATTTTCACCGTAGAATTTTACCCCCTTTTCAAGAGTTAGTTTGTAGTTTTGTTTCTTTTATTTTTTGATTAACATATAACGTTTCAAGTGTTTAAAGCTCTTACTTTCAAGAGAAATCAAGAAAATCCCAAAGGCTAAAGACAAGCAAGGAAGCAAGCAAAGAGCAAAAAAGACAAAAATACTCCCCTTTTCTTTCTTTCCCTTTCTCACCCCGCTCTTTCGGAAGAGGCAAAAAACAAAATAAAAGAAAGCATTGTAAAAGAGTTAATAAAAAACAAGTGGGATAAAGACTCCCACACCCCTCTTACCCCATTTGGGGGAAGCTGGTATCGTCGCTTTTATTTTCATGTTTGCATAATAATTTGCTAGAGTAGAATCGGAAAGAGTAGTTTCATTATTTAGAAGTTTGCTTTCGTAAAAGTTAGAAAATAAAGTTTCTTGTTTCATTACTTACTTAGTTTAAGTTTTGTTTACTTTGATTTGATATAATATTGCAAAAATTAAAAAGAACCAAAATCTCTTGAATCTCACCGTAAGGTGGATCAAGAGTGCTCTCTATCGGAGAGTTTGTTTAATTTTTCTTTTATTTTCATATACTTTGCTTTTTGTAATTAATTAATAATTTTCTAAGTCTCTTGAAATTGCCAGAATCAAAGTCAAGAGCACTCTCTGTCGGAGAGCATATTAATTGTTGCATCATCCTTGCACTTAGGCATATAGAATAGATAAGGCTCTTGAACTTTTGTCATAAGACAAAGTCAAGAGCGCTCTCTGTCTGAGGGTTTAATTAATTCTTTTAATAAAATTTTGCAACTCACATTCCCCCTCTAATTAGTTTACTTCGTTGATATCCCTCACCTAGTATGCTCTGCCGACTTTCATAGTTGGGCTCGTACTCAAAACAATGAACGGACTTGCTAAGCTCGCAATAACAACCTAATAAAATTTTTACCCATAACCAACGCACCGACGTTGTAGAAAGCATTCAAGTCTATTCTCAGTAAGGGCGTCGAAACTCCCCGTTGTCTTAGAGTCACGGCTAGCTGGTCAATCCTCCAGGACACTAGCCCGAGATACTAGACGAGCCAACATGTCTTGAATGGAATGACTTTGAACACTTTCTCGATTGGTCTTTGATACCTTCTTTCAAGCCATTATAAATAAGACCATTAAAATATTTAAAACGTACCAAGAGCACTCGCATAACATATCCACTAGCTTTATTTCAAGACTTGTATCTTTGTTATTTTTCAAAGCATTGCAGAGCTTCGACTCCATAAGGCACTGGTTTATCATTTCATGCGCTATTATTAATCTGGGCCATTTGTCCTTTGATTTATAAAATCTTTGTCTGTGAATGCACTTTTATTTTTACAAGTTCTTGATATATTGTTCATCTTTTAATCCAGTGCAACAACGTGGATTTCCTTTGTCTTGTCTTCAAATTTTCATAATTATAATCATCTTTCATCATAATAACTCTTAAACAACACCCATCCACATTATTCGAACATTAAAACTTAACTTAAACACATTGAGCCATAAAAACTCTTTGTTAGGGACTACCCCCCTTGGCTTCGTTAGGAGTTAGCATAAACGGAGGAACTGGGAGTAGGTGACAGTACCTAGCTCTGTGCTTGCCCCCAAGGTCACACCTCTCCCACTTTCTCAAGTAAGAAGACAGCTTTCGGAAGATTTATGCTGCTGGTGTACAATCAATGGACAACAAGTCTCATTGTTCACTATCTCCACTCATCCATTACCTCCTAGTTAAGTTTATACCCGATCTACTACTTGACTAGTGGCATGGAGGACCTTCCCCCACTATAGCCTCTTTGTTGGATAAAATTCCCTGTTTACTTGTGTCTTAGCTCTGAGTTGCCTAGGTTGTGTTGGCTAAACTTGAAACAAATAGTGCTTCCATCAATACAATGTATATGGAAAAGAAATGAATATCTTGTGAAAAGCCCATTCATGTAAACAAGTGTTTCTGTTTACACAAGAATGCAAGGCAAGCCTAATGAAATTGGCTTTGAAGTGTAAATGTGAAATGTAAAACCCATGTAACAAATGTTTTTAAACACGCATGGATCAAGGATAGGGAAACTCAAAGGCCCAAAAAAACAATGGTTCTTAAAAGTTATATCTAAAATATTGTTGGCCTCACTTGTATTTGATGAGGATTGTAAGCATTTTTCAAGGTAAATAAGCACCTCTGAACGTAACTTGCCCATTTGTGAGACACTGCCATCTTTTGTGTTATTGATTTCCTGGCATATGCTAGAGTGAGTATACCCTTTCCATTTCCAAAGTGTCATAGTATCAAGTTGGTAGTCACCCTTTAGCCTTGCCTTTTGATTTTTAGCCTTCATCCTTCACTAGCAAATTGATTGCAACTATGAAATGAGTATGGTCTTGAAAATTTGGTCTGAACCATAATAATTAACAAAACTTTATATATTTGGTTGATAGACCGCTAGTGAAATGATTACTATTTGTTATAATTGTTACTTGAATGATTTGTAGAGCATGTCTCAACCTCTAACACTTGTAGCAGTTTGATGTTAGCCTGGGTCATATTATTGATTATTTGATCATTTACATATTATTATTATTTTATCTGTCTGGGCATATTAGATATTGTACATGATCATGCAGAGATTTGTAGGGTGTATGACTATACACCTTAGATGGATTTGGGCTCCCTGAGTCCAATGAGACAGTTTGTTTTCATTTTCGGGCAGCTACAATGGTGATTTGCCTCATTATACCATTCTAGTGCAGTTTTGCCATGTTAAATGGCATGTCAGAGCAGAAGGATGATTTGATTGGTTCACCTAGGGCGTTGTATGAGGAGGGGGTAGTCCAACCATTTGTTTTTACAATTATATCCCCCTCCTAGAGAGCCTAGTGGGCTCAGTTGGACAATGCAGGCACTCTAGGTGGCAGTTTGGGCAGGTTCACAGTTCTCGAGGCAAATTAAAAATGGTGAAAATGGATACTGAGGAATTTGATTTGGGCTAATGAGGTAAGGGAATTGCATGGGATGAGTTTTGATGATGAGTGTGATGTCTTCTTCCCCTTCTCCAGTAGTTTCAGCATTCAGAAGGAACTACACCCATCTCTCTGGCATATTTTATGATTTTCTGGAGCTTTTAGAGGCTCACTATTCTCCCAAAGAGACACTATTTTTCACTTAGAGTTATATTTTATTCATATTGTTCCATGGGGACACACTAGGGGTGTTAGACACTACCCCCTAGACCCACCATGAGCTTTATTCATGTTTATTTTGTCATATTGAGTGGGGTACCCTCTCCTAGGGTGATTTTGTCCATTGATGTGTTATATTATTATATTGATCCATGTACTTTATGTTGAGCTCATCTCAACCATTAATTAGAACATTTTGATCTTTTAATATTAACTATCCATTCAAAAGGTGGTTAGGATTTTGGTATCTCTCCATCCTATTTAATGGAGATAGCTTCTCATTGTAAAGGGGTCTTTGGCTCTTGGAATCTTGATAATAGAAAAACTCTTTTGTGGAAATTCTTGGGTTTTCTTTGCATTTGGTGTTCTTCGATGGTGATTGGAAAGTCTATTGCATCCTAGAACTTGAGTATTTATGGTGAGATCTATATTTTCGTGGAAACTTTGTCTTTGTCTACAGGAGGGAGACTTCACTTGGGTATTTTTGCAAGGCTTCCTCCACTTGCTTGTTTGGCATCGCTTGTATCAGGGAGTTATCATTAGTATTATTGTGATCTATGGTTTCATCTTGTTATTTCTTCTATAGCATTTGTCCATTTCTCTTGATGCATCAAATATGATATTGTTGATGTTTGTTGTGCAGGAGAAAGGGCGCATTGGCTTCCTTGGGCAAATCGATTTGCATAGAGTCTTCATCCAAATATTCTCAAATTGATCGAGAAGCATAGATCATCATCATCATCAAAGCATATACAAGGTTATCCAGGTAAGATCCATAGGTTAGTTCTTCTTTTTCTTGGCTCCAATCCATTGGCATCTTTATTTTACTGTTAAAACCCTCACTAAAAATAATCAAAAAATTATATGGATCAAACCGCTCGATCAATTAGTAAACCATTTTTGGGTATTATAGCTCGGGTCAAACCCTAAGTGGGTTCTCCTAGACGTCATGCTTGGGTGACTCCATTGGGCCCAAACTCCAAAGTACTAATCCCTAAACCCTAGCGCATTTCTCACTTAGCCAATTTTTTTGTGTTTTGATCCTATCTCTGAGGCTTGGGTACTTTGATACTATCATACCTTTTATCAAGTTTATCTTTTGGTACTAGATAGCCCCAATCATGTTCTTAACCTCCCTGCATTGGACATGGTTCCCAAGGCAGTGGATATTTTCATCATTTGCTGGTACCCTGATTCTGGATCTAGTAGTAAAACTCATAAGTCACTTGTATTTCAACCTTGGATCAATTTCACACTTCATAAACCTCTTGATCCAAACCATAACTCACCTTGTGACTTCATCCATAGATGTAGGGTTTACTTCACTTTACACCTTACATACTTCATCTTCCATTGATTTGATCTGGTGTCTTGGTTTGATCTCTCCCATCAGGAATAGATTTGGGTCTCCCCCATTGTTGTCTTGGGCTAAGATAACATCAAGTGAATATTGCCTCAATTGGCGTGACAACCATCCATTTGGGAGTCGAGGCTATCTTGGTTTCATGTCTTTGGTTGCCCATCCCTCTACCATCATCTTGGATTCACCTCATAGGGGAAACTACAAGTCTGGTGATAACAAATACATTACTTATTCACCTTACACATAGACTAGTTGGGATTTGAGACTAAATAG